>JAPYYQ010002350.1:0-26026 GCA_030522585.1 Anagyrus pseudococci
AAATTAAATTAAGTCCAATTAATAAAAGTAGTTACATAATATATTAATGTCATAAACAAACGAAATAGTGCCGCGCGTAGCGCGGTTGAAGTGCCTAGTGTACTCAAAAGCTGATAGAAAAACGTTTTCTGTTTATATTAACTATTATCCCTTTATTATTGTAATTGTATTTGCTTGTGTAATTTCTTTTACATTTGATCCGAATAGAGCGTTTCTTCGCTGGGAAATTAAATTGTAATAGTTGTTCGCGGCAAACCCTTGAATAGCAATGATTATTCGCGGCAGTTTGAACAGTAGCACTTTTTCGAGAGTGATTTGAACAGTTTTCTTTTTCGCTGGGGCTGACGATATTATCAACTTCGCTATTAGCCAAGAGCAGCAACGAAGCGTCGGCGAGCAAGAAAAAAAAGAGGAAAAAAGATGGAAAAGAAGCGATGGAAGAAGCGCGTCTATAAACTGTGAAAAAAGGTAATCGTGGCATTCGAGGTATTCCGTCGATAATTCTTTTTCGCGTAATAATAAAGAAGCAAACCGAGAGGGGCGGGAGCGGGCTGGGAGGGGCTATTGAAGGGAGAAAAGCCGGCGGCAGAGGAGCGTGCGAACTGCTGCTGCTGCTGGACTGTGTATAGGTATAAACGGGCTTTAGAGCCGAGGGTTTCTCTTGGTACTTACCGTACATCTTTCCCTCGTCGGAGAGGATGATTTTGCGACGACCGCATGGAGGGTATATGGTGAGTGCTTCCTGGAAGCTCTGCTCGATATCCGGCGACCACACGCCCTCGGCGTCCGCCGCCGATAGCTCCTTTTCCTCCTGTCAAGTTGCAAGTAACGTAAACTCGTTAAAAACTGTTAAAGCTCAGCTAGGTTAGTAGGCGCGAGGTTACGCGTAATAATTAGAAGCTACACCGCGGCTGTATCATCGTCTTGGCCCGCGTAACAAGGTATATTTCAAAGGCGAACATACGCGATTAGCATTTGCCAACTTACAAGTCTAGTTGATTTATCACGATTTTTCAATCGGCATACGTAGAAGCGGGCATGCGAAATTAAGTGCAAGTATTAATTACGCAAGGCAAGTTTGATCTCGAGTTGTTATTTATACCAAGCGTTATGAACTTCTGGAAAATATGCAAGCCCAGATTTGCTTGGATAATATTGTAAGCGTTATATTGCGTAATTATGATTTCAAGAAGAGGCTTTTGATTAAAAGCCTAGATTTCCGGGCGCGATCTCGAATCCATGAATCACGTCAGCGGCGAACTTTTTGATTTTTCCTCACCAAACGGCAGAGATATGCCGCTAAATGCGAGAGAGCGAACCAGACTTGGGGAGTTGAAGAAAGAAGATTGACACTTACATCGCTGTTATCGCCAACGTCGAGGGCTTTCGTATCCGAGCCGGTGCCGTTGGCGTCGGGCAGCGGCCCGGAACCTGCGGCGGTCCACGGTGAGGAAATTGTGTCGGCTCCAGCCACCGCACTGCCTGCAACAGCAAACCAAACAAAAACTATCGGTTAGTCAAATTCTCTCGCTTCTTTTCTCCAATCATCAAACAGTTAATTTTTTTCTTTTCCATATTTCGATATCAGAGATCAACTCCATTCATCAACACTCATCCCTTATATTGATAAGTATCAAAGACAAATTGTCAGTTGGGTGGAAAATGCCAAAAGACCTGCCAACGTAAAGATCGGCTATTTCATTGCAGGTTTGCCAGAGGACCACCTCCGTGCGCTTTTAAGCAAGTTTATCTCTGCGAAAGCTCTCCGAGAGAAGAGCTAGAGCAAGCAAGCAGGGGAGGGAAGAGAGAGAGAGAGAGAGAGAGAGAGAGAGACAGAGAGAGACATCGAGAGGGGTAGAAGAGGAGAGGTTCAGGGGGGGGGGCGTAAGGTAGGTCGTGAAATTTCGTGGAATCCTAAGACTTCCAGAGGATTGTCGAGGCAGGCACGCCGGCCCGTGGAAGTCGCGCGGAACGCGAGCGCAGCCCTGCCCTCGGCTGTGGGGGAGCATCAGCCGACGGATGCTCGGCGAGCGAGCGGGAGAGATTCGGCCTGGCTCTCGAGCAGCGAGACGAGAGAGATGGAGCGCATAGGCTTCAGTCGCAAGCCACTCCGCGCCGAGGCGACGTCATTTTCGCAAATTTCGCGAATCGCCATCTTGCAAATTAGTAAAGATTCGCCCAAGTGGATAAGCTGCTGTTTGTGCAAGAGCATAGCCGCGACTCGCCCGGCTGAATTATGGCTTGCTCGCTTGATTTTCAGCAGCGTAGGCATGGCTAACTTGTTGACCGAGAATTCGAGCCGGGAGTTCCTCGCATTCTTTTTCGCGGCTTTAACGGCTTCATTTGTTGTTGGCCGAAACGCAGAGAGAAGCGCTGCAAGCATTAGGACCCGAGTTTAGCTTTACCCAGAGTCCGCTTATTCGGAAGCTCGCTGAGGATAATATTTCAATGTTATTCCGGCTTATGTTATTCTATTACAACTAGCTAATGATCAATGTGACAATTCCTTGAATTTTGTCGGGCATAATTGCGTGTAACAATGCACAGATCAATTCCGGGAATAATGGTAACCTATCGCTGTTGGTGTTAATGCGCCCATTTCAATGGACTTGCTCCGATTTATCGAAATACAATGATTCAATGCTCTTCCGAGCGAATGACAGTATCAAGAGGGAGAATTGGAGGAGGGGGGTTTAGATAAGACTGTAACAGCAGAGCGAAAAAGAAGCGCAGAAAAGCGCGGGCTCGCGCGAAAACGGTATTGGACACGACGGTGTGCAACAAGTGGCAACCCCCCGCCACGATATCGCGTATCACGCGCGCGCGCGAGGGCTTGCCAGCCGAGGGGAGGGTGTCGAGAAAGCGGGCCGTGCAAAGGATGCGAAGAGGGAACGGCAAAGTTGGCGGTGGCTCCGCCCTTTCCACGGGGGTGGAGTATGCGTCGTCGCAAAAGCTCTCGCTCCCTCGCTCTCTCTCTCTCTCTCTCTCTCTCTCTCTCTCTCTCTCTCTCTCTCTCTCCCCCCCCCCCCCCCCCCCCCCCCCCCCCCCCCCCCCCCCCCCCCCCCAACGACCGCTTTCCTCACTGACGACGCGATACTACTCTGACAAAGCAATTCTGCTTCCCTGTTACGCATACCTGCTCTACGAGCTTATGGCTTTCTTTTCACCTGCTAACGCTGTACGTGGGCTCTTTACTTTCTTAAGCATCATTTTTTTCCATCGCGCATCTAGTTGAAACATTATCATGTGACTTAATAAGTATTGTTGCAGCCAGATATAACGTGTGTAACGCGTTAAGAATTATCAAGGTGTTTGTATATTTCTATTGCATATGTTCATTTTTTAGACTAAAAAGTTACGTTGTTTTTGCAAATAGCAGGAAAATGCCAAGAGAACTTGAAATTTTATCTACAGGGCCGCCGAAGCCCGACACGCCACGAATTATGAAAGGCAAACTTGCGGTATCCGTGGAAACCGCAGAATTGCGCAATAGCCTTTTCACCTATATGTGCGTCCGTGTACGTCGAAACGAGATTTGCCCTCAGATTCCAAATGCTGTAAGTGGGAATGACAAATGAGAAAGATAAATAGAAATACACCAGGTTGGTGTGGTGTATCTGTGCGCGCGCGCGCGCGCGCGCGTGTGTGCGTGTGTATGCATACTTATAGAGATAGTATAATTTCACTCCACATTGCAATGAATGTATATGCGGCTTAATAAAGACGCGAAGCGTGGGGCTGATACGAGCACAGTACACCTAGCTCGCTTGCTGTAGCTCAATAGAAGCCAAGAGGCTATATCTTGCATATGAGTGTTGTTGGGTAGTAAAGTGGAGGAGGCAGAGGGCAGAATGCATAGATCACGAGCGGATGACGCATGGCTGGGCGCGTGAGCCTCCACCTCGAGGCGAAGGCTGGATATGCGCGGGTGAAGGACGCCGAACGGTCGGTCGGGCAACAGCAGCAACAGCAGCAGGGTGAACAGGCGAGAGACCGTGTTTTGGAATGTCAGACCATGCATAGCACTGCCGGAGGCAAAGAGAGAGACAGAGAGAGAGAGAGCACAGGGAGAATGACGCGGGAGGTTCTATCGAGGACGAAGGGATGGCTCTGACGCCGAGGTCGGGAAAAATGGGCGGCAAAGGACGTAGCTGGACATTCTTGGCAGACGTTGACTTGTCAGCAAGCCAAGGATCTTACTACTGCACGCGAAGTAAATAAAAATGAGCATTTTTGCGTAATACTTCTGTTTGGCTGCTTTGGAGGCATCCTCTGCAGAGTCTGGGACGAAAGTCTAGCAAAGGGATTCTAAAAGAAATTTTCAAAGAGATATTTCAGAAATATCGAGTTTAGATGGGGAATGAACTGAATTAACTTTTATCTTGAAGAAAAAGAAAACTAAAAAAGGAAAATTTAATGATTCCAGTAGTGTCGTATAATCGACCGTTAGTGGATCGTTGCAAATACCGTTTAAACTGTTAAATATGATTTTCTAAGAGACCAGACATATATCTGCAAACCAAGCCACCGCTCTAGAGAGTGTTACTGGAACCCTAAATCTGCCGTATAATGATTCAGAAAAGCCGCACGATACGCATCAGTCTTCCTCTCCTTCTCAGTCTGACAAAGCCTAGCTATTACTACTGCAATATACATTATAGATGGCATCTGTTCGACCACTAACGTTGACGCAGTTTATATAATTTATGATTCTTCTTTAATTTTACAGAAACTATTATTATTTATAACGTTTAAAGCCCAGCCAAAACTAAAATAAATAAGTAATCAAATTCTTTGAAACAGTTGAACAAATACGATAGTTATTCAAACTACAAAAAACAATAAAAGAATCCAGAAAGTCTATTACATGCGGTAGTACAGAAAATGAAGACAACTGTATAGTTTACGGCCTGCAAACCTTATCCGGGGCATCTAGCTCCAGCGACTATTTATTCTTTTCATAAAGATACCGTGCCAACAGCGGCAGGAAACCAAAAAATAAAACAGAAAAATGTAAGCGAGAAACGTAAACAGAATAGATAAATTAGAAAGAGAAAGAGAGATGGGTGGGATAAGGGGGGGAAGAGGTGAGAGTGGAAAGAGGACAGGATGGAGAAACGGAGACGGTGTACAGGAGGGTAGAGGAGGAAGAGAAGGAAGCGTGTGTGTTCGTGCGTGTGTGTGTATATGTGTGCGCGTGTGTGTGTGTGTGGGAGGGGAGGGGGTCAGGAAAGGGAGCAAGAGGGTAGGAGCATTCATAGTAGGGTGTACGCGGGGGCGGCGGGTATAGCGGAGCACGAGAGAGGATGGGGAGCTTCGCTGGAATGCGTCCCGTTTAATATCGCGGAACATTATATATCGTCCCTCTTGTCCCTTCCTTACTGCCTGCCGCTACGGCCTCTCTCGCGATAGCATGTAAGCGGAATATTTGCGTGCGAGGGAGAGAGTGAGACGAAGGACTACTCCCTCCTGCACACTCGCACGCCCATACGCCTGGAATACGTAGCGTACGAATTTTAAAGTGTTCGGAGGAAATTTCGATCGAGCGCCTCACGCTGCTGAGACTGGATAAACGGGTAAAGAGGGAAGATTAAGTTTTACCGGAAACTGTTAAGGCTGCCTTGAGTACTACGACGTTATTGTTGTTGCTACACCATATAACGTGTCGCAAGAGATTATGCTGTTATTTTCTGTCTGTTATTATTTTTTTTTTTTTTTTTTGTTTTTTCTTTATTTGAACGAAAGGATGTTTTTCAGTTTCTTCGTAAAAAGCCGGGCAAGCTTATTCTTTTCTGGTGGGAAATTCAATTTTAAAGAGTAAAAATAATTACGGTCTCGGCAAAAATTTTTTACCCGGCAGACTTTTAGAGTCTGCGAGCGTATGAATAAGTTGGAAGTTAGTTTATGATTTTTTAATTATTTTAATAACATTAATGAATTGTAAGGCTTTTCGAGGTTTATTATAAATAGAAGAAGTAATAGGTTTGCGGACGGTTAGAGGGTGAAGGTGTGTGTGTGTGTGTGTGTGTGTGTGTGTGTGTGTGTGTGTGTGTGTGCAGGGGGGAGGGGGAGGAAGGAAAAGTGCGTGTGCATAGAGTTAGGTCTACTCGTAAAATTTAATCACCTTTCAAAATTTAATCACCTTTCATTGGGGAAAAGAAAATATGACGCTCGTAAAGGGTTTATTTGAAAAGCAGTATTTAACGAAAATTAGGTTACATCGCCCATTGAATAATGAATTCATAAAACTTTGCATTTCACGAGTGATTCATTTTAATTAAAAAAGAAACTACGTGGAGATCTGCATCTTGAAACTAGCATGAAAATCGCATTTGAATAACCCATTAAGCCTTCATTCAGTCTCTTGCACAGAAGGAGAGGGGGGGCAGGCGGCCGGGCGGCTACAAGGGTGGGAGGAGGAGGAGATGGAGAGAGAGAGAGAGAGAGAGAGAGAGAAAAAAGGAAGAAACCAGTTGAATTCTCCTATTAAAAGTCGGCCCGTAGATTTCTAAGCCGTAGCGCAGCGCGAAAAAGCCTGACTTATTAAAAGACATAAAGTCACCACTTAAAACCAGCCGAACGTACAAAAATAAAACTTTAATTACACGTCATCCTCGGCTGCGTCGACGCAAGAGAAAAAAGGGCGGCACTCGTAAGCCTTTCACTTGCCTCCTCTGGCTCCGTGCTCGCTCGATTAAACCGAAAAAGGTCCCATCCGCTTATGCCGCTTAGAAAACGGAGAAAAAAAAGCAAAGAGAGCGAGAGAGAGAGAGAGAGAGAGAGAGAGAGAGAGAGAGAGAGGCGTAGAGTGGAAAGGGTGAAAAATAAAATGGAATCATCGCAGGAGCCGAGCGACGAACTCTCCTCGCGCTAATGAATTTTTCGCGGCCACGCGGCAGAAAGAGCCAGAGTTGCTCCGAGAGAGGTTTGTATAATGCGCGCGACTGGCTGGGGAAAAAAGAAGGCGGGTGGAATAGTAAAGCGCGAGAGCGGTGAATGCGAGCTCCGGTTAGGCAAAGGGGGTTAATTTCGCGCGGGACGTCTCCTCGCTCTCAGCCAAGCTGCTTTGTTAGCTACGCCTTTTTTCTTTTTTCATCAGGGCGAAATCAAGCGGCGAGTTCTCGCTCGAGTCTTTTCATTCGAAAGCTCGATTTGACTGAGGCCCCTACTGCAATTAACCAGGACACCTACCCTAGGTGCCAGGGGATGATGAGCGAAAAGGTGACATTCTCGCGAGTGCCTCCTTTCAGGCCCGAATTAACGAGGGCCGCCGCATTATGTGCCTATGATAATCCAGAGCAGTCGACGTCTAATGCAATTATCCTTCTTTCTTTTTCTTTTTTGTCGCAGCTTCTGATGGTAAAAATTGTGCCTGCGTATGGGTCTTGTGGAGTTCGTGTGCTTTCTCGCCTCGCTGACGTTTCAATTGGCCCCGGTAATTGCGCGCGAAAACGTTACGTCGTCATCGCGTCATTTGTCAAGTGCGACAGCAGAGCGGTGTGTGCTCCAAGTAATTGTCCTGTTGAATAACTGCGCTTGTTTCGCGCAGGCGAAAAGAAAGAAGGGCACAGCTGGTTGGCGAAGAAAATTCAATTCTCGCCTTTTCGATGCTTTTATCTCAGCAACAGCGTTGAGAGCTTCTGCCGTGCGTTCGACGTGCGATTCAACGCTCGAGGCAAAGAAGATCCTCCCGAGGTCTCTACACGTGCGTACTACATAGAATGAAGGATCGCTTTAACCAGGCGCAATAGTATACACTGGCCAACAGCGAGCCGGCGAATAGCTAATCGAATTTCAATAACAGCCGCTGCTGCTATCGGTCTTTGTTTATTTGGCAATAGTCGAGAGGCCGCGGGTGAGAGGCATTCGGTGCAGAGCTGTCGGCTCGCTGCAATTATCGCGATCGTTTCCCCTCGTCTCGACTCCCCGTCTTTCTTCTCCTTCGGGCCAATAATTTTCGGCTGCATATCGTATGAAATCGTTACGATAATGATGTCATCGAAGGCCGTCTGTATAAATGCATTGCAAGAGACAGGGTGGCGCCGGCAAAACGAGGCAAAGAGGCTAAGGGGGCGGATCAGCCTGGGCGGATGGGGGTGGCAAGTAACGACTCGACAGCGCGTTCCGTCGTTCGCAATTAGAGGGATTAATTTACATACTGGCGGATTAACTGTTCTGCCTTCCGCGCGAGCCGATGAATTATTCAAGGCCTCATGCTAATACGACTTAGAGTGCGCGTGCAAGGGGGTGGCTTGGCCAGACCGGGCCGACGGGGGAGGAGAAGAAAGAGAGAGAGAGAGGGAGAGAGAGAGAGAGAGAGAGAAGAGTCTCGGTCGAGGCGAGCCGTGCACGGAGACGGTCAATAATTGAATGCTCTTCTCTCGGCGCGTCTTTGCCGTGGCTTTTTGCTTGTGCCCGCTCAAGTGTCTGCTGTCGGGCCCGAGAGACAAACTCGAGACTGCAGCTGCGCCGACGCTCTGAAGGGGTTGTTGGCGGATCTCGAAGGGCTCGCTTTTAACGATCTCTCGCTTATTTCGAAAGTTCACGACCCGCTTTTCGAAATTGCCCAAGTTATAATAATAGCAATAAAAATAGCGGGCCTTGGGCCTCACCGCTGCTCCTCGAGGCGTAGCCTCTGGCGCTGTACCTTCTTCTTTTGCATTCAAATGCATAAATATGCATTAATTAGCGGGTGCCGACGGAGGCCGGGGCTAAGGATGCCTCGATTGCGCATTGATCCTATGGCCAGCCGTGCCACGACACCAATGTTTTATTCAATTTTAAAAAGCGCCCAGCAGACCACCGACTCCGCTTTAATTAATTTTGCGGGCGACTTAATTTCTGTACGCTCTGTATGCACTTGGTACACATGCCTCCCCTCCCTGTGCCTTGTCGCCTGCTCTGCTGCTGCTGCTGCTGCTGCTATGTATTAAGTACCAAGCGAATATAATTTATCGGCTCACGTTGTGGAATTTTAAAGCTATAACGCTCGGCACGATTGAGAACCGATACTTGGCACCCCTTCGCCCCTAGCCCACTATTTTCTCTCCTTCTCTTTGTTTCTCTATCAATTCATTCGCAAAGGCTTTATAAATTTATTCACGAAACTAGGGTGGAAAAACTATCAGTTCTCGTAATTATCAAAGACTCTAGACGTGCAATACCGATGAATAATCGTAAAAGAAAATTATGTGGAGATAGCACGACAACGGAGTATCGACAGCAGCTTTGTGAAATATTCTGCCCCATCTGCCTATTATCCTGAATTATTTGCTTATCTTCACCTCGTTATAAATAATAGACATATCTCTCTCTCTCTCTTTTTGTCGCACTTTCTCGGCTGAATCAAGATTTAATTAAAGCCCGCAAGATCGAGACACAGTAATTTTCTACTTTAAAAATCTGCACTCAACAAGTTTTTTTTAACAGATCATTAAGACGAGGCAATATCAAACGATTGGCAACGATAATCACGAGTTCGTTGCACAAGTCGCAAGAGATCAAATTGCGCGCTACATGCCTCATCTCGCGTACAAAGTCCCTCGAATCGTTTATGTACGAGACGGAAAAGAAAGGGAATAAGGACACCTTGACGGGGATCCAAGCTCGTTCCCACGAATCTGAAATCTCGGGGCAGAATCGGGACCGAAATTACGCAAAGGCGAGCCACCGACGCCGCTACCGCTGCTGTTACTGCTGAAGACGAAAAAGCCAGTCTACCAGCTGGTTGGCCCAGAAGTAGCAGCAGTCAGGCCCGCGGTGAAAAAAAAGAAGCCGGTGCAAGGAGATGCAAGAAGTAGTAGTAGCGGCTCAGACCCGGGAAAGGTATGTGTGTGCGTGTGTGTAGAGAGGGAGAGAGAGAGAGAGAGAGGTGGGGACGATAAGGCCTTTGTCGGCAAGGCGAGGCGAAGAGGCTCATTATATCGCCGGAGCTTTTATCGCGATCCGGGCATGCGCGCGAGCATCGCAAGTGCCGAGAATGCCGATTCTTTCTACTCTTACTTTTTCTTTATCCCCTCTCTCTCTCTCTCTCTCTCTTTCTATCTCTATCTCTGTCTCTGTTGGCTGTTTCTTTTTTCAAAGCTTCCTAGTCGTGTTTCTGCAAAAAAGGAGGCGAAGCGTAGTAGTAGGGAGGATGAAGAGGAGGGGGAGGGGGGCAGCGGCAGGCTCGGTTATTGAAAGGGGCACCTGCGCACGCTAGAGATTCTATGGCGACGCGGCCGAGCAATGATAGATCGCTGATTGTTTACCGCAACTAACGCCAGAGAACGCGATAATTTACACTGTCAATTACATCGTTGCTCTGCCAGTGCTGCTAAACTCGAGAGACGAGTGAATAATGAAAGGATTACCGCCGAGGAGAGCCCCCACGGGGCTTATCTCCTCGCCCTCTCCTCTCTTCCTCTCCCTTGAGCGCCCGCGCGTTTCTGTGGCTTGGGAAATTGAGAGGTGAGAGACTCTCGGTAAATATCGCGCTCACTCGCCCAAGCCCCCCCCTCCTCTTTCCGTTCCGCTCGACACGGCTTTTATTTTGCGCGCTTCACTCGCGCTTTTGTAACGGTAATGTGGGAATAAATTTTGCGCAAATTACTGGCTCTTTCTTTACCCCCGCCGGCAGGCTCTCCACTCTCCTCCCCTCCCTCATGCCACCTACTCCTTTCTCACTCTCTTTCACTGATGATGATTACTATACTTATATTGTTGTTGTTACTTAATCTTCCTTACGGCTTTATTACTGTATAAACAATTGCCTATTAATTAGTAATTAATACGAACAAATAAATTTTTTTAAATCCTGCGCAAAGAATTTGTAGAGTCTTTTGTTTGTTTATCCAATTTATCTGGGTGCGCGCGATGTTTTGCGACTTCTCGAGACTTTCTATACAACACGAAACTTCAGGAAATTGCGCTGGACAACAGAGGGTGACGCGGAACAAGGCGTGTTTCCGCGGGACGTTGTATGCGCAACTATAATCAAAAGACCCGAGGGCAACGACGGCAGTAGCCCAAGGAGACGACGGCGCCTCTGGTCAAAACATTGGGGCTTGTGTCTCTCTCAGCAAGAGAGAGAGCACAACTGAAAGGGCTCCGACGGATTTGTACCAACCGTGTGCTTTGCTTATTAGCTCGAGAAGTCAGCTAGCTAGCAAGCCGAACAATGTTTGGCAATTATCTCGGCTAAATGATCTTCGGCGTGATGGTCAGAGCGAGAGAGAGAGAGAGGTAGGGAGGGAGCTATACTCATCCAAACTGATGGTGCGCTTGTACTGCTTGCGCTGCCCTTTGCCAGTGCACGCTCCAGTGGCACGAATGTTAGAAGATACAGAACAGCTCTGTGCTGACGTTCGTTGGCTCCCCCTCTATCTCACTCTATCTTTTGCTCTTTCGGCTGAATCGGTTTATTGACAGAATGAAGAGAGAGAGAGAGAGAGAGAGAGAGAGAGAGAGAGAGAGCTTTCGGCGTGTTTAACTGCTTTAGTCGGTCTACTCGCTTGAACTTCGGTTCGACTTGCTGTTTGCTCGACCTCGCGCACATAGAGATAAGATAAATTTTGTTACGGAAATTTAGTGATCTCCGAGCGCTATCTTTCTCTCTCTCTCTCTCTCTCTCTCTCTCTTGCGCTCACTTTCGACCTCTGAATCCAATGTCAATACACTTACACGTGTTACAGGTGGAAATTTTTTATGACTCAGCAACGCATGCTCTTATGTTTGATGTTTTAAGTATAGTCCTCTCTCTTTATCGATTACCTATGTCTATATCCACACAAATAGCTACTTGTAATTTCGAAAACTTTGAAAATTGCAAAGTCAATTAGATAAATCGTTGAGTTAAATGATAGGCGTAGCATTGGAGAATAGATGTAAGAGTATCGAGGATACATCGCATCCAGGATTATTTGTAAGTCTCTCGTCCTTTCCGATGTATGCCAGAGCCGGTAATCCATTATCCGGCGAACGCAGTTGAGTGCGCGATATCCGTAAAGCTAAGCAGCACTAGGAGGAGAACCCGATTCCCGTGCGAACAAGCTCACGGTTAGCCCTCGGGCAGTACACGATCTATTCCTTTTGCACTCCTCCTAGCTTTTGCATCGTTAACCGCTTCTCAAGCAATCACTCCTCACTTGGCATGCTTTTTCCCTTGTTTACGCGTCTCCCCATACAGCTCTGTGTGTGTGTATGTGTGCGTGTGTGTGTGTGTGTGAAATAGTGTGTCTACGTGTGTAAAAAGATATGAAGCACGGAGATAAACCGAGATGATTCTACGTATTTTTCTATTTATCCGGCTCCAGAGAGGCAGAGAAGAAGCGAGGACGGGAGGTAAACGAACTCGAAGTAGCCCCGGCAATGCTTAATTGCTCCGACTCGCTCCCGAAAATAATTAGGCGAAATCTTTGAAATGGCTGTTGACTTGATTGTAATGGCCAGTCAACGGCTTCTCCTCCCACGTTTTCGTTTACTTCTTCTTTCTCTTTGCCCAACTAACGCGTACGCAGCCGGATCTACAAAAGTCTGTATTGATGCCAGCGATTTTCTTTTTGCTATTTCTTCTGTCGCCTCGTGCCTCTTTGCTTTCCAAAGCCGCTTGCTCGTCTAGTTAATAAATTCATCTTGGCGCACGAGCTTGTCTTTAAGCCTTTTGTTTTGAAAAATTTATCTCGTACGTCTTTAGGTAGGTGTTTGAAAAACTCCTGCGTCAGCTTTAACAATTAATTGACTGGAAATAATTGCTTTTCGCTCATTTGATTGATTGCAATTTCTGTGGACAAAAGTTACCGATAAATAACGCAATATCGGCATTGTGCGAAGAAATATGACGTCAAATTGAAATTTAAAAAGAAAACAAAAGGAAAACAACTTTTGTTCGCTGTATTCTCTTATGAGATAATAACCGTAACAAAATTTCTGAATCGCGTTGACTCGAGAATAAGTGCAAGTCGCGCGCAGCACGAGTCAAATGTTCTAAAATAAGGAAGTTCATTAAAACATTGTTTATGCAAAAGGTATTACAATATTTGTCATTATTACAGGCTTGACGGTATGAAAATGTTGGCGAAAAGAAAAATTTCACAAGTATCCGCCTGGTATGAATTTTTTAATTGCGTATACACTTATTATAAACGTTATGATGAGAAAGGCTAAATATTTATTTATTGAAAAAGGAAGGAATAATCGAGGGACTTTGATGAATGTATAGAAAAACTGTTCGATATAAGAAAGTCGTAAAAAGCTTGAAAATCGAGATAAAAGGACAGCGCGTGTAATTGCACTAGTGCAGGCTTCTCTTTTCCAAGCGCTTAGTGCACGCTCGCACTCGGCCGAGGCGTGAATTACAGGGAGAGTAGAAAAGCAGGCCAGAGACAGGCTCATTGTCCTCCGCTAGTTTAATTAATGCAGCCGAACCAGTCCCCCTTCTATGACCTCACCCCATATACCATGACACTCTAGCCTCGCCTTTTCTCCTCCCAGTCCACACAGACTTTCGCATCTCTCAGTCTCGTCCTCTTTGCCAATTTTTCTTCTTCTTTTTTTCCTTTTTTTTTTTTTTTTTTATTTCGACCACCACTTCTCTATCCCTTTTCCCTTTCTCTTCGTTGCTCTCAATGCGAGCGTCAGTCTGTTCAACTGCGCGGCCAAGCTCTCTCGGATCTCTGGTTTTCCTTTTGCGTTCATATCAAGCGGGCGCGCGCTTGTTGTTCTCATCTTGTTTCTATATGCAGTGATTGGAGCTTGTTTTCTTTTATTTACCATCGGAGAAGACTTTGTTTCTCTATATTTTTTCCCGTTTATTTCTGGTCCTGTGCTTGTCACACATACACACGCACGCACGCACGCGCACTCTCACACACTGCGTCCGAGTTTAAAAGTTCACGCTATCAGATTTAGCATCAGCCGTACTCGAAGCGTACAACCCAATAAACCGATATCTGATTGGCCTTCTGTGCTTAATTTTTTACTATTCTTTTATTGTTTTTTCCTTTTGTTATTTTTATCAATTATTTCTTTTACCATTATTTCAATATAGCTAAAAAGAAATTAATTATTCATAATTTAAATCATAATTAATAACTCTTGTAATATATTGTGGTAAAATATTAACGAGTTTTTGGAAATTATCAAATTTATGCTATTTATTATTACAAAACGTTTTGTATAATTAATATCAAAGAATTTTTAATTATAAATAATTATTAGTGTTATTATCAGTGGTAAAAACAAATTTGAAAATCCAATTGAACAGGCTAACGAGCAGCATTTACTTTTGCTACCCAATAGACAAACAAAATTGTACACTTTAAATTATCTTACAATAACTTTTTTCTTTCTCTATTGAAATTAATCTTGCGCATCCACGCCGACATCGTCGTCACTTTAATAAAACCTTTCCTCGATCCTGTTCTCCTCCCTCTTCCCCATACTTTTATCATCGTCTCATGCGCATGCCTCCCTTCTTCATTACGCATCTCCCCCTTTTCCCAAGCGTAAAAGACAGAAAGAAAGAGAGTGGTAGAGAAGGAGTGACAGAGAGAGAGAGAGAGAGAGAGAGAGAGAGAGAGAGAGAGAGAGAGAAAGTTTGCGCCAAAACATTATCCGTCTCTTTCTCTCAATTCAGCATCTGTGGTTTCGGAGCAGCGGAAAGAGCCCCGCATCGTCTCTCGGGGCCAAAGCCACTCGAGTACTCTCCCCGTCCCTTTGCTTCCTATACACGCTGCGCCTAATCGAGATCCGATTCGGCTGGCTTTCCGCTGTGGACTCCGAGTGGATTATTGATTCAATGAACCGAGGCTACGCCGACGGCGGCAACGCTGGCACTGGTATTACTCCGTTTAGCGGAGGCGGACGGGGAGGTCGTAGTAGCATCAGCAGCCGAGAGTCAGCATTTCGATTCTGGATTTCAAACTGAAAGGGGAGTTCTTACACCGTATAATCCTCCAAGTGTGACGAGACTCTGGATCAGAGAATAAAGTATGAGGACTGCTATTACAAGACCAGGGCGATTTATGTGTCGTGAAGGGAAGCAGTGAAGAAATAAGAGGACTGGCCCCTACGACTCGTATATGCCTAAAGTCAATTATCAATGAACATTCACACCTTATAAATTATATGCAAAGTAAATTATGTTAATTTCTTTCGACACTTGAAGGCTGTTTGTTTAAATAGGGTGTTTAATCATTGAATTTTAAAAGAAATCTCAATTCTTTTGAGATTTCTTCTTCTTTTTTTAATTTTGTGGAAAGGGGAGAGAAAAATTAAAGACTACTAAATTGATTGGATCGAACTATATAAGCTTTGTAGGCATTCAGTCGCTAGACGAATGAAATGGAAAAAAGAAAAGGTATAGGAAAGTGCAAGAAACCCCTTGCCCCGTATATAAGAGAATAAAATCAGTGAAAGAAAAGGAGTGGATTTTTTTCGTCGGATCCCTCTTCTCGAGTTTCTCCCCGTTGCTTTTCTCACTCTAGCCTTACCTATATTAACTTTAAACTCGAGAGAAAGAGAGAGAGAGAGAGAGAGAGAGAGAGAGAGAGAGAGAGAGAGCGGCCAAACAAAGAGGCTGGGCGAGCAGCACGGGATGTAACCCGTAAGACTGCGCAGAAGCGCTGTGCAGAAGAAGAAGAAGGTGAGGATAGAAAAACAAGGAAGAAAGAGACGAAACGAGACACGAGACCAAGAAGAAAAAGTGAGGGAATAGCGGGAAATAAATAGAGAGAGGGTGAGGGGAGCGGCGGTAAGGGGGGGAGGTGGAGAAAGAGGCAAGCAAAAGCAGCATCTTGGCGAAAGAGCGGTTTGGAGAGGTAGAGTCGGGGTCAAGGTGCTCTTCTCTCTCTCTCTCTCTCTCTCTCTCTCTCTCTTTAGAGCCCAAGCAAGCAGTCGCTCTCACTCTGACTCTTCTCTCCTTCTCGCTAGCAGCGAGATCTCCCCTTTTCTCTTGGCCTCCTCGAGGCGAGCGAGCGCGAAGGCTCGCTTAACTGGAAAAGTTCGTTAAAGTCCAGACGCAATAACCTGCGAAACTTAAAAATCACCGCGCCTCTCCCTTCGCTTTTCTTTTTACTTTTTCCTCCTGCAGGCCCGAGGGCCGAGCCCCCAGCACGTGCCCCCCTCCAGCTCGTCGAAGCCTTCTCGGCTTCCTTTTGCCGCCTCCTCGCCGAAAGGGGAGATAAACTTTTCTCGACTCTGCACCGCTGCTGCTGCTGCTTGCTACAGCTACTACGCTCTATCCTCGTCGCTCAAGAGCGACGTAATTACTTTTGAGCCTGCGTTATATTGTCACGTGTACTTAGACAACCTTGGCTTCTCTCTCCACATCTACTCTCAACGGAATAGCATTCTTCCAAAGGATTAATCGATCTCAATGTTGATTTCACATTTTATCCTCGCTGGTTTTAAGTGATGACAAGCCATTAACACATAATATAAGATTACAAGTTATTTGTATTTCCATCATTTCGAGCGAGTATTGCGACAGTCATTGTTTCGCGTGTGTGGACGAATCTCGTGATTAATCGAAAAGTCGATTGATAGCTGGCTGAGCGCTGTTCTAAAGACTTGTAGGAAACCGTTTGCATTATCGAGACATTTTCCAGCTTTGCTTCGTCGATTATTAATAATAAGCCATGCGCAAGCGGAAGACAGCGGCAGCAGCAGCCAAATCGCAGCGCTCCAACACCGGTACTTTAACCTCAATCGCCGACTCGTGCAGCCGCGTCTACTTATCTCTCTCCCTCTCTTGCGCTTTGCTCGAGCCTCCGTGCGGTCTCGGCAGATAAATCCTGTGGCAAGCATCGTCTGCGTACGAGAAAGACCAAGTCTGGAGAAGGCCGTCTCTCTCTCTCTCTCTCTCTTTCTCTTTCTCTCTTTCTCTGGCTTGCTCTCCTATATATACATCGGATAAAGTCGTTGGCTCTATTAGAGATGAGGCAAAGGCAGAGAAGAGGTAGGATCGTAAGGGTAACCGAGGAGCATGTAATCCAAAGTCCGATGGGGCTAGGGAGGATGGATTCCGATCGGCTTGTAATTAAGCGCCGAAAAGATGTAATGCATTGCCAGTCGATGGGTGTTTAGGGAAAGCTGTGGAAAGCCAAGCACAGCGGAACAATGACCAACGGATTTGCATTTATTATATAATTGATTTTCCAGCTACTCGGGACTGAGCTCGTAGGAGAATACGCACGCTCGGCATGTGAGCAAAAATACCGCACGTGCGAGCGAAATTTCATTACGCGAATGGGCGCCGGGGAGTGTGGGAGTTGTACAGTACGGCACGCGGTAATTAAGCGTCGTGTGCTAGTGAGGCGGAGAGAGAGAGTGGGGGGGGGGGAGGGGTATTGGCGCAGAAGAGTATGGGAGAGCTTTTTCCAACGAGTGCGTAATGAGTAATTAGGTGAAATGACGATGTCCCGAAGGATGCATTTATTTTGCGGCAATTATTTGTCGCTTAAGGTGAAAGCTTATCCGGTGCACTCGGTTCTCTACTACGTTCTAATGACTGTTTTCGCATGCAGGGGGCATCGGTGTAGCTTGGCTTTGAGCGTTTGAGCGCGATAGGAAATAACTTTGGATAATGTTGCTTTTGGAGGTTTTCCATGTTGGCGCAAGCTCTGCCAAGAGGTAACCTGCTAAATTCATGGCTTGCTCTGGGATCGCGCGCAACGAGGCGCAGTTTTGAGGAAACGCTCAGCTTGGGAGTCGTGCCGCGCTTGACACGCGGATAAGCGGCAATTCTCCTTGAGGCAACTTTATTTTACCTTAGCAACGACGAATGCTCCGAAAAAAGATCGTTTTATAATTTAGAGAAGCCAGCTCGTTTCGAATCGGCCCCCTCGAGCGGAAGTTCTATTAATGAAATCTGCCTTCCAGCGGTTTATAGCTCTTCGGAGAGGCGGACAGTTTCCGCGGGCCTCTACTCCTCCTACACTCGGAACTGCACAGCGAGCTTTGGAGAGCAAGAGATCGCAAGTCCGAGTCTCAGCTGCTCAGACGATATTAATATTCGCTTAGCTTTTATAAATACGCAGTCTGGGAAAAGGGATTCGCGCGAGCGTTTGGACTTGCGCAACTAGCCTCTTTTCATAATCCAGCTTTACACGTTCAGCACACGTTTTTCTTTGTTTGGCCCCAACTTGACAGACGCAATCGCTTTAATCTAAAAGTCAATAAGCAGCGTTTGAGCTTATTTGTCCCTTTTTCATTAGATTTTAACGCTCGGAGCAAACACACAACGGAGTTAACCATGTCTCGGAGAGTAGTAAATTCTATAAACCACATCTGAAATGCCCGTATAACCTTTCACGCTGAAAACGGCTAAAATTCGCTTTTACAAATTTATCCGAGGCGCAAATATAACACTCTCGCGAGAGCACACTCCGGGAAAATCAGAGCCCTCGCGCAATTCCACTGCGTGCAAAATTTCACAATAACTTCACCGAAGAATTTAGTTAGCGGCGAAGCTGCTGCTGCTGCTTCTGGGTGAAGTTACAGGGGAACGGGGAGTTTAAGGCTGGCCTGGGCTGAATATGTCCTTTATCTCTTTTTGGATACAGGAAAGCTTTAGCCGAGGCGCAAGCGCGATAAATTTCGCTAAATTTCGACGTCAAAAAGACAATATTAGCGAGATAAAAGGCAATGAAGCGAGTGAGCGCGCGCCGCTCGACGGCGTAATTAATTTGGTAAAAGTAGGCAGTGACGGGCGAGAGAGAGAGAGAGAGAGAGAGAGAGAGAGAGAGAGAGAGAGAGCGAGAGCCAGGTGGACCTCGAGGAGGGGAGGCGCGCCGGCACGCCGGGGGCAGCGGCGTTGCGAGATTTTCGAGGGATAAGCGGGCTCGCTTGCGCACCAGCCTGCAAAGCTCGAGGCCTCGCTACTGCTATATACTGCTGCGGAGCCCGACGAATTATCGCCGAGGAGAAAGCGGAAGCAGAGTGTCTGGTATGCCAAAATCGATAAAGCGCCTCCTCCGCTACTCCTCCTCCGTCGCCCTGCGCTCCTCTATCCTTCCCACTCTTCCTATTTCTGCCTCGCTTTCAGCTCCCCTCTCCTTTGCCCCCTCTACGACCTTTTGCCTTCCTTCCGCCGGGGCCACTTTGCTTTGCTTGAAAACTGCACCGAAAACATGACATAATTTACAGAAGCTCAAACGAGTGAGAAGCGCACCCTCGATGATATTCGGAAATAAATCTTTCCCTACTCCTACAGCTTAAAGACACCTCTGATTTTCAAACTTCAACTTTATAAATTTACTATACCTACTGACTCGCATAATTTTACCTTTAACTTGTCCTTTTCTTTTTCAAGTCTTTTGCAAAACTTGGGAGGACGCTGAGGAGGCCGATGAAACTAGGATTTACAAAAAATCAACTCGAGCCTTTAAATTTGCAGCGAAGTTTGCAATATGTACATTTAGTGGAATTGCATAGATTCGTAGATTGGAGGATAGCCGATAATTTCCACGGACACTAAAAAAAATGTCCGGAAAATTACAAAATCCACGCCGTAAGAGAGTCTCTATTTCTCTCTCTTGCTCGCTCTTTACATCGCCGTAAACATACGTATAAGGACGACCATGTAGCACGTAAAGTCGCGTGTCCCCCGAGCGCCGACCCCCTTGCCTTCTGAAATTGGGTTACACGACGTTCGTTAGATATTTCGTTGATGGCTGTAATTAAAATAATACCGGGCAATGCAAAATTTTAGCTTCTCTCTACAAACTGTTTCGCTAGTTTTCGCACAAGTCCTCGTTTCACCTAACTACCATGCTAGAATTATTAGTAAGTAATGCGAAAAGTAACTCGATAAATCGCTAGACAGACAAAGAGCAAATCAATAATGACGTTGACGTTCATAACAGGCTGTCAGTTTGAAAAAATGAAAACGAAGGGCTTACGAAATTCAACGTGATTTTAAAGGGGCTTTAACAGTTGTATTAGCGAGCATACATCGAGCAACAGCTCGTTGATAAACGAGCGTATTCATTAGTCGCACTTTCTTCGATCGGATCTCTTGGAAATAAAACTCTTGCCGCTCATGTATACGTAATGAGCAAGATTCCTTCGTTCGACGTTGAATCGGTAAGAATTTGTAAATTCTCTGATACACTTGCTACATTTCGTAATGAAAATATTTTCTTCGTCAGATTAAAAAAAGCAAAAGATTCATTGCGAAGCTCTGGTCATCTTTAAACCAAGCCCACAAGCTTTCCGCAAAGTACGTAAAAATTCGCAGTCCGGCCGCTGGAGTTTATAAAAGAATGGAGAAAAAAAGTTAGCGGCAGCGATTCGCGCGCTAGTGGCTCTGAACCGGACGGCAACAAAAGCTAAATCCGAGGGGAAAAAGGAGGAAATGAGAGGAAAAGCGAGAGCAGAAGACTTAGGTGGGAAGCAGGAGATAGGCGTGTAGGAGTCTAGGTGTCGTGGGGAGGTGGAAATTTATTTGCCCCTTTTCCGCGAGACTCTCGCAAAGACAGAGAGTGAGAAAACGGGAGGAGAGCCGTGCGGGAGTGGCCCCTGGGGAGTTGAACGTCCGCGGCGTCGAAATATAAATAGCCTCTTCTCCCGACGAGGAGGGCCACTTCTCGACGTCGTCTCCTTTATTTTTTCCTCCTAGCTCCTACCCCCTATTTATCTCACACCCGGCCAGCCACGCGGCTTTCTCTCTTTTACTGCGCCGACTTTTCTCTTGACGTCATAGAGCGTTGGCTTCCAAGTTTCGCCCGATGATAAGATACTGAATGTGAACTTCCGTCCTTGAGGATGCACGACGCTTGCCGACTTTTTCTCATTTGCACTCGTTCTCGAAGTCCTCCTACCTATCATTCGCTTAGTCGACGAGCTTTCCAAAAGAATTCATGCGGATGTTATATTTACGATAAAGAGATTTTTAAGCCTAGAACAAGTGTAAAAAGGCCTCTCAATTGACACGCACACGCACACACACACAATTATTTAATCGATGAGTTGTAAACAAGGGGAGGGAAATGAAAGTCCCGGAAAGAGAGTGAGAGAGAGAGAGAGAGAGAGAGCTATGCTCCTCGAGTGGTTTTGTTTAAAAATGCAAAGCAACGTGCTCGGCTCAAGTATTCGAGAGGTCGGGGATCGGGTAGGATGAAGCGCGCGCTGGATCGTTACAAAGTCACTAGCGTCCGCGGCGTATGTCTGCTTTTCGCGAGGGCGATTTCGCAACGGCCGGGAGAGAGAGAACGGCGTGACAGCTCGGCGGCTCTCTGCTTGTAATAGAGCCCGGTGGCTATATCGATTACTTATAATCGGCCCGATGCTCCTCGGCAACCCCCTTGCCATTTTCCTCGGTACACGTGCGTATACAGGCGATAGTTGATTTGACAAAGAGTTCCTGCCCCCGGCGCGGCCAATCATCATTCATTATGCAGCTTATCTCCTCTATCCATCATTATTTACGGCGAACGGCAGCTAGAGCCGAGCCAGAGAGGAGGGCTAAAGAGGAGTAAAGCTTAGCCGTAGCTTATCGCGATGGCGGGGCCTAAAACCTCGACGATCCTACTCATCCATGGGCTGCGAATGAGACTAGACGGACGGAGCGCTGGACGAGAGCTCGCGAGACGTAATGAGAGGTAATTAAGCTGCTCCCTCTCGAGCCGCAGCGGAGAAATTGTTTACTATTTTAATAGCCGGAAAGCCTTTGAAAAAAGCACCTTAGGCTCGTGTTCTGCTTGCAAAATTATAACCCTCCCTCGAACCTCCCACCTGCTGCCCAAGTAACGTAAGAAACTTTTTCTGTCTTTCCGAAATCCGCGTGAAACGAAGCCTAGCTTCGTTCATTTAACTTCTCCATTGCAGGACAAATAAAATGCGCCAACGAATTTATCGATCGTCACGGAGGCACAACTAAGCCTGTCAGTGGTCGATTAATCGATAAGGCAGAGCCGGTAAACCTGTGCGCTCGATCATCCGACAAGTCCGACAAGTAATAATCGAAGGGAGTGAGAAAGACAGTCGACGTAGTACGGGGCCCCCAGCGAGCAACGCTTCCTCGTCGTTGATCGTCTTGACATGGCGGCGAGCCAAGCGACGAGGCCGACGAGGTCGTCGAGTCGCCGCACAAGTTGGAAGGAGAAGAAAGCGCGAGAAGAGGCGACCGCCGACGAGACCAACACGCTGTACGTATATATTTATATCTCAAGCTCGAAGCCGCGCGATTCGCAGCGGCTGCTTCTTCTTCTTCTTCTTCTTCTTCTTCTTCCTCTTATCTGATGATTCAATGTCAAGAGTCCAACTGTCGATGAATCGCCACGGCTAGCCCCAGACATTAGTTTTCACCCCATCCAACAAGGCCCAGCATCACCTCAGCTTAGATTTTCGCTCGGTCATTTCGGCTATTCCACTCGACTGATCTGAGTAATAGATCTTTGTATTGGATTCTAGCCGCGCGAGACATTGAATTATCGTCGGAGTAAGGCATAGAGACGATCGATCGATCGATTCATGATCCTTCATTACGCGATATCGTAAGCCGCGCATCTTCTTACTCGCGAGCGCATCCGAACGTTCCGTAAAAAATGCGAATGGCCTTCGAATTCCTACAGTTCTAGTTTAGCCGCAAAGGCGTACACGCCGACGCTCACTTAACATGCGTATACACGAGTATATGA
Source organism: Anagyrus pseudococci (assembly GCA_030522585.1). Taxonomy (NCBI): domain Eukaryota; kingdom Metazoa; phylum Arthropoda; class Insecta; order Hymenoptera; family Encyrtidae; genus Anagyrus; species Anagyrus pseudococci. Next base: position 22,620 of record JAPYYQ010002350.1, read on the forward strand.
GAGAGAGAGAGAGAGAGAGGCAGAGAGTACGGCTAATTGTTGTAAATAACGAGGTGAGCAGGAGCGATAATTTCCATGGCTACCGGAGACGCTTCAGCTGTAGGGAAGAAGCATCGAAAGCGCGCAGCTTCAAAGTAAAGAGAGACCGGCGTGTACGAGGAGACGGCGATCGCCTGACCGCCGGGAGATAATGGCACTTGGCTCTCTCTCTCTCCCTCCCTCCCTCTGCTCCGCCAGCACCTCCACCATCCCTTCTCCTCGAGCGCGAGCACGGTCGGCTCGGTACCCTCGTTTATTCTTAGGATCGATGTCTTATTTATAACGATTTGTCGCGCGACGAGAGCAGTCGTCGCCGGCTGGCTCGATATAGGCGAGGGAGACATGTTCGCTCGATGCCAACAAGCGCTCGCTCGGGCATTCGCGACAACGACGACAACGACGACGACGACGACGACGATCGGTTGTTGCTCTCTCCCTCTCTCTCTATCTCTCTCTTTCTCTTTCTCTCGAATTGACGAACTTGAAAAGCCGGACGAGACTTGGGGCGAAGGCTCTCGCGATTGCGGCTTGATTTATTGTTCGCCGATAGCCGGGACACGCTTCGATTCTATATTTCAGTGTATAATTGCAGTTCCGTCGACGGAAGCTTCGAGCTAGTGATGCTTTTGTCTACAGGTCGCTTCTACATGATGCTGCCTTCTGTGAAATGCTTGCGCGTTTCGATTGTTTATCGCTGATTAGCTCAGCTGTGGCTTAAGAAAGAAAAACGAAAGGATATGCTAAGCATACAAATACGCTAGAACGAGGCCAGAGGAGGCAAAAGCGCAAACTAATGCAAAGAGCTAAACGGGGAAGGAAGTGGAATAAAAAGTCGCGACGTCCGGGTATCAGAGAAGAAAGGCCTGAAGCGAAGCACGCGTTAGGCGGCAGTGCTGCCGGGAAAACAATCAATGCAAATTTGACATGTAAATGGAGGAGCTACTTGCTCCCCTTCGCCTCCTCTACTTTCCAGCAGAAGTCTTAGGCCGAGTATGAGGGCGGGGGGGGGGGGGGGGCCGTAATTGCGCAATTACGCGTCATTTAGACTCTCCTTCTCTTTCTTTCTCCTCGTCGTCTCGAGAGCTCAGCGGCGGCGACGGTGTACATTGCTGCTCTGTTGACTTGTCGGGCAGGAGAGGGCAGGAAGTTTGCACAATGGTGAGAACCACTGGCGGCGGTGTGCGGTAGCGGTTGTATACGTACGCGCGAGCGCACCGCCGCTGCGGCTAGAGAGCCTCGGGTTCAAATGTCACACGGCTGCCCGACGTATGACTCACGCACCGTAATCTTTACCCTTGCCCCCCACCCACCCTTGCCTCTTTTGCTTACCATCATGCAATCTGTCCTCTCTCCACTTCTCCTGTTGGTAATGCATCGCGATCATCAACGACGACGCGCATGCAGTTGAGAGAGAAACTGGTTTTATTTTCGGACTACACACTAGTCCGCCCTGGCAATCTGGTAGTAGGTTATATTAACAAGCTTATGCTTCAATTTCAAGCATAAGAGGCAGGAGATATGACTGCTGGACTAAATTCTAGCGGGAGCACGCGAGTTTTTGGTCTATTCGAGGAGGATGTTTATTCTCGCATTTGGAATATTTGCTCAAAGAACGGGGGAGAAATTAATTGCCGTACAGATGTAGCCTCGTGTTAGACGCGCCGGTAATTCTTAGAAGTGTGCGTGTACACTACTACCGTTTAGAAACGCAAATAAGTTGCGATGAATTTATGACGAGTAGTTTTGCAAAGAAATTACCATTATCAATGACGAAATGGCATATTATTCGGGAAAGTCTATGGGCGACGAATTTTTTGTTGAATTTCTTGAAAATTGGGTGATTCGGACATGAAGCAAAGTTGCGCATAATCCGCGAATTTTGCTTAAAAGCGAGTTGGTCGGTATATCTTAGCGTTGAATTAGAACCAAAGGAGCTTGCTTCAGTCAGTCGCGACGACTCTCTCCCTCGGCGCTGGTCGAGCTACCAGTCGGCCGGTAAAGTTGCGCTGATGCCGCTCCGGGCGCATTTTGCGCTTCGCTAAGCTTCGCGATGGGTTTGCCAGACAACTTGAAATGCTCACTTCGGGCCCGAGGGGTCAAGCTCGAGGTCGCTTGAGAGAACAAGCATAACTTGCGTATACCTAAGCCCATCTGTCTCGGTTGATGCTCTGCCTTGTGTCTTATGCTGCGTTTACCCTCTAACTTGTACTTGATCAAAAACTTGAGAGTTTGAGCTAACTATGGGCTCTTTGAGTGTATTATTTCAGAAGATATTAATTTTCAAAGGATCTCGGAATAATTGCTTCTTCATGGCTATTTTACGTAGAAATAAGTTTATTTATAAACATTGTAAATTCGAGAAATTGATAATTTAACAGGCTTATCTTAAGCTTATCACTTTTGTTTTTTATCGCACTTTATGATGAATGAATATAAATAAAAATGTTCAGTGTACGGATTAGAATTGAATTTTAAAAGCAAGAATAATCTCGTGATGTGAGCAGGAGTAACTAGAAAGATTGCTTACGGAAGCGGTATATTTCTGCAAGTAGAAAAATCTGGTGGACGCGCTAGAATCTGCCAAACATAAAGTTTGTAAATTACCTTTGCTGATGGGAGACCAGGGGGGCCAAGGGAGGAGCGTAGAGAAGGGGCAAACTTGGAAAACCTCGATAAAGCCAACTTGTTCACTGGCGATTAAGCCACGATAAAAGAATAACGAACGATTAGCCGCGATAAATCGGGAAAGCCGCTGTGTTTTTCCATCGCAAACTTCTGGCTTAGCAGCTGTGCATTTGGGCTATTTGCGCGTTAAATATAAGCAGATTCACTCTGGGGCGATTCAGGCCCTCGGAATCGGTTGAGCGGCCTACATAACGCACATATCGGCCAACGGGAAGAACGGGATACGGAGGCTTATCGCTGGAGCGCGTGACGCCTGGTGGTTGGAGCAACAAGTATAGCGAGGAGATGAGGCAAAAGGAGGAGGCGCGGGAGCAATCGCCGGAAGAAAGAGTGCGTTGCCTATCGGCCGGCGAGCCTCTGGGCTGGCCCTTTCTCCCGAGCATTGTCGCGGCTTCACTGCTAGCCGAGGCTCCGCGCGCCTCAAATTTTCCCGAGAGATACCAAGTCGAGCTTCTATAGCATGCGCTTTTCTCCGGGGCGCTTGCATTACTGCAGGCTGCGCTCTTTGTCCCCGATCCCTCTCGTCTTGTACGCCCTGTCGCGCTATTAATTTGTCTTGTCCACTTGAATAATGTTATTGGCCCGCTACACGTATAAATAAGTATAAGTAAATTTTACAAAAAAATTTTAGAAAATTTACTATACTGTATAGGTTTTGGGGGACAGACTCGAAATATATTAAA
>JAPYYQ010002351.1:0-19999 GCA_030522585.1 Anagyrus pseudococci
ACGTCATAAGACAAGTATATACTTTCGTTATTATAAATTATAGTAATTTTTGCTAGAATTAAAATAATTTTTACTGAGCGATTTTTCTCAGTGTACAAGCAAAGAGAGGGAGGGAGAGAGCCCCGAGAGCGAAGGAAATTCTGATGATTCTATTAGTGTTTACGAGTGTGTCGGTACAGAGTAGGCGCGCTCGCTAAAGAGCCGGAGAGCCGCACTCTACAAAATCGACGCGCAGTTCTCGATGCCAAGTTGTTATATCTCCTTTTCCAATCTACTCCGTGCCATTTACCCACGGACGCGATGTTCACTGTGAGAGTCTGACCTGAACACACCGCCCCCGCTCTTCTGCCAACGGACACTGGTGTGCTCTCAGCAAAATTTTGCGCCGGACGTAAATTTAGTCCGGTGTCAACGGTTACGAACGTACTCCTCGTTTTCCTCGAGGGAGAGAACGAAAAATCAGCCGGGAGAAGCAGCCTATGTTTTGCAGAGACTGGCACACATGCCCGTCAGCTCTAAGCGGGCCAGAGGCAGCAAGATCAAGCAATGCTTTTCCGCTCCATTTTGCGCCCGCGTTTTCGGAGAGAGAGCAGCTCTAACCTCAAGGGAAATAAGGAAATCTGCTTGGCGGGTCCAGCTGATGCGCGCCCTCCGTTTCTTCCTCTTCTTGGCAAATCACTCGCGCGCTCGCGTCGATCGGCTGGAAAACTTTCAATTTCCGGCCACACTGCTTGCTCCGTCCCTCCTCGACTTCTCTCTCCCAGCCGACATCAGCCTGACGTATACTCGACACAGCCGTCATTTAGGACCACATCCATCACTTTTATCTTAGCCAGGATTAATTTCATCGACTATCCTCGGCTCGCATTATCGACTTTAAATGCGTACACTCCACTAGCATTGGCTGTAGAAGATATGGGAATTATTAATAAAAAATAATTATCGACGGGGATAATGTTAGTAGCATATGAATATTTCATGTTTTGGGCTTTTGTTAAAAAGGAGAGGAAGAGGGTTGGAAGGGAGAGAGTCCGGCAGAGCAGAATAGCCGAGTTGGATAAGCCGTGTACCTCGAAGCGTTAATACAATAGATAGAGTTGTCGTTGGAGTTTGGTGTAGTCGAGAGGAGGAGAGCGGGGGGAGAGAAGGTACGTTGATCGCAACATGAATCAGTTGGAATCGAGTTTCCGCGAGGACAAAAAGGATCCGGAAAGGGAGTCGGCTCTGGGAGAGGGAACAAGAGGAATAAAAAAAAGGGAGAGAGAGGAGAAGAAGAAGACAGAGCCTCGGGGAGGATGACCTATCTCCCTTCGTCCGGAAAAACGTCCCTTCGACGAGCGAGGAGGGCCCCTCTGGCTGCGTAGTTTCGCGCAATTTTTTCCGATCGATCCCATTTCCCTGAGAAATGCGCGCTGATTCGCTCGATGGACTGGCGGAAAGAGCGTGCGATCCCTCTTTCTCTCCCTTCTTTCCGCCTCTCCCTCCTTCTCTCTTTCTCTCTCTCTCTCTCTCTCTCGTCCGTGTGGCAAAGCTCGCACGCGCGCTGAGGGAAAACGCTGGGAGGTCGAGGGGAAATGGATCGCGCTTCGCGATGGAACGCGACTTCCGCTCTGATTCACAACTCATTGTACCCGCGGAATACGCTCTGCATTTTACTCGGAAAACGGCTTGTTTTCTACGCCAATTCTAACTCCTCTTTTTTCTCTTCTCGCTCCCCTTCACCTCCCCCCTTTGGTTTTCTTTCTCCTTCTATTTTTCCACCAACTTTTCCTCTCAATTTTCACTAGTTTTTCCAATCTTACGCTACGTCAACGTTCAATCTATTACTCTACTAATCCTCGTGTATAAAGTCTATTGCATTATATCGGTAATTGTTCAATTGGACATTTTTGTATTTTTTTGTCCTTCTACCGAAATTGCAATATTGTTCGTATTGTCATGGCGAATTACGTATGCTGCAACCACAATAAGCTATTAACCTTTTCTCCAGACTGTAAGAAAACGTAGAGTTCGTGTGCGGAGTAACGAAGAAGAACGTGTCTCACGTGAGAAAGAAAGAAACAGAAAGACCTTCCTTCTCCGAACGCTTTGATATTTTTTTTATACTTCTCTTCCTCTCTTACTTCCGTCTCTCCGTACGGACGAGCGTGTACGTGACCGTGAAGTCTTAAACGTCTTCGTGTCCCTTATTGTCATTTTTCCTGTGCCGAGGACAAAAAAAAAGAAGAATCCGTCGACAAAAATCCATGCAGATTTGCAGCGCGACTAAGGTACTTAAAAGCGTTTGTCACGCTAACTGCTTTCTCCTCGTCATTCCTTTAACGCGACATAACACATCCCGTAAGCGTGAAATGAGTTTGAAACGTGTCTGACGCGACAAAGCACAAGTTCGTTGCGGTCGGCCAAAAGAGCGAGAGTGACTGATGGTATTGATTATTCAACAGCGAGTTTGAAATATTTGTTTATGATATTTTTTTAATATATTTATTGTTACGAGAATTAACAGAAATTGTTTGACAAAGTTTCGTTCTTGACCTCCAAACTTTAATCCGCAACGAGTATTTGTTAATAAAATAAATTGAACTCTGATAAACTTTGAAATAAATTTCAATTTTCTCATTTGTTACAGAAACTTCATCCAATTCAGATGAAACCTGCTGATAGTGAAAACAGGAGCCGTAAGTAAAATTTTAATTTTGTCCATTCAAAAATTTGCATCAATACACCACCGAGCAGTGAAAATATGTTTATTTACCGTTAAATTATCAGAGCGGGGACATGAAAAATTTAATTGCGCAAGTCGAACGTCGAAAATGAGCCATCAAACAAACTAATCAGACTCTTGTGTATTTACGCGTATATCCCAAGTGACGAAATTTCATCTATCGACCACGGGGTGCGCGCGCGCGCTCGCTCGCGTTCGTATATACACGTATAAAATGTGCGCAGATGGATATATGTATATACATATCGTACGGAATATTACAAACTATTCAGTCTGGCATCGAAGGCAAATTGAAAATCAATACGTTCCTCGCTCGGAGCGTAAGGCCAACCCTCGTCGTATTCCTCCTCCGTTGCTACGCACTAGAGAGGAAACTTGTTCAACTCAAAAGTTCAGGTGGTATGCTCCGCTTTAAAGCATATTTATAAGCAGCTAATTGACTCAATCGAAAGACCAGTGTCGCGCATTTTCTTCATCATCAAAGCACCGATCGGAAAATTGTTTCTGCGCTTTTGTTTAAAAGTTATTATCAGCCCCTGCTCGTAGCCCCTGCTTTCCTGTAACTTTACATCGGGCCGTCCCAAGATTTTCCGTAAATTACCTTTCGCAGTATTCTTCGTCGGATCATTGTTTTTCTTTTTTTTTTCAAACTTCTCGGTATTCCAGCCGGCTACAGAAATTTATTACGAAGCAAAGTACAAAGGGCTCGTTTAAGAAATTTTGCAAGCTCGAATAAGTTACTACGCGAAACAGCGGGTTCATTGAATTTTCCTCATTTCCGGCTCCCACTTTACCCTTAATCAATTCGGCATTAACGAAATTTTGATTCGTTAATTTAATTAAATTCCGGCCTCTCGAATGAATTTCAATATTTTATCCTGTTTGAGCGATAGCCGACAAGCACCTGGATAGAATCTTGTACAAGTAGGCTTTCGAAAAATCTGGAAAAGTAATTATCAAATAATCCCGGTGTTTTTGCGCTCACGCGAGAGATCGTCGAGATTTTTTGATTTATCATGCAAACGACTTTTGTGGCAACAGGATCGCAGAGAGTACCGAGAGAGGGGGGAGGGATGAAAAAAAAACGAGAGCCGAAAAAAATCTTTCCACCTGTGAATACGCGGAATCGATAAAAGGTATAAAGTGAATAGAGAAGCCTCTTGGAAATAAATCACTTTTATGATATGACCTAAAATCCGCTTGTTTTATTATGATTTTTTATGATTTTTTATTTCCTCCGCTCCTCGTTTTTTTTTCTCTCTCTCTCTCTCTCTCTCTCTCTACCCTGCTCTACCGAGAGGTGAAGTGAGAGCGAGAGAGAGCAGGCCCTCGTGTTTTGTCCGGCAACATTTTCGTTTCGCGCCGTAGAACATCACATCGATCGGTAAAAGTATAGCGCGCGGCAAAAGTTATTTTTGTTTTCCAGCTGGAGATAAAAATATCAAAGTGAAAAAGTGCGTTTTTTGCGCGCAAGTCTCAGCGCGCGAGCAAGCAAGCAAGCAAGCCGAGCGCCACCGCTGCTGCCCTTTGAAAATAATCCCTATGGCACTTTGAGTTCACCTCTCTCTCGCTCTTTTTCTCTTTCTCTCTTGCACGCGCGCACCTCTTTCTCTCGGCCATGCTTCTTTTCCGTTCGCTGCGCCGACCTAGATCCCCGCATTATTCACGACGCTCTGCGACTGCGCTGAGGCTGCTGCCGCGCTGGGTTGAAGGCGAACGGAACGGGGGGGGGAAGAGGGGGGTGGCGCGAGAGGAGCATCGTCGCCTCATAAATTCATGGTGGACATAAACGTTCGAGGACGTTACGCCGAACGCCCTAGAGCGCCGCCGAGGCGACAACCTTAAAAGCCTTGGCGAATCGAGTCGCGCGAGCACCAGCAGCAGCCTCCCATTTCTTCTTTTCTCCCTTCCACTTTAATATGTCAAAGTAGTATCTACATTCATTCTTACGCTCTCTTTTCTCCGCTCTCGGCCGCCGCTGTTTTTCACATTCAAACTGCCCTCGGCTCGTTTCCCCCGTTCGATCTCCCCGTAATTCTTCCTCTTAATTCCGCACGGGCCGCCGCGGGACCGCACGGGCCGCCGCGGCATAAAATAATAATTCACCGGCAATTCGCCGTTCTAAATGTTAATACCACGGGATAGAATCAAATAGCCCATGAATGGTGTCGATGAATGCACATTGAAATATACTCGTGCTACAAGTAAAGGGGGGGGGGAGGCTTCCCTTTACAGAGCCCCACATCTATTCAGCGCGCACCTTGGAGGTCCTTACAGGCCACTTTGAATTCTCTTGTCTCGCCCTACACTAGCCTCCGGCTGCCGCCGCCCACCCCGGTCCTCTCGCAAACTCAACCGCGCGGCTAATTGCTTTGGATGATTAGCCATTGGCCATTGACAAGAAGCGTAGCAACGTGCGTCGAATAGTTGCGAGGAGCCATAGGAACGCGGGAGAGCGCGCGTAATTTGGTGTAAAGGACCTCGCGCCGGGGCATACAGCTCTCCTCTCCCCCCGTTCGCTCCTCGTCCCCCGCCTCTTCTATTTCTCGCTACTTTGTTCTATCCTACTAATTCACATTTGTTATTTTCATTATGCGCGCGCGATCCTTTTGAGCTCTCCAAGCGCCTGGTATATATATTTTCAAAGCTTTTATTATCAATTTCCCTTTTAATTTAGACGCTCGTAAATATCCGTTTCAGCGCGGTAATTATGCCGCTATACCCGACGAATAATTATTTTAATGACTTTGATTTCTTCCAATTATATCATTTTCTTGCAAGCGCATTTGAAAACCATGTTTAATTTTCTTTTTATCGTGTCTATAAATATGCGTTTTCGTGTTTACTTTTTCCCCGTATAAATAACCATGAGAGGCCCCAGGAGAATATAGCTCTTAATTCAATTTTCAAATATCGAAGAAACGCAACGCGCGCAAAATTTGTTGATTAAAAAAGTCCAAGAATTGTTGCAATTTTTTCACTTACCGCCCGAAGTCAAGTGGAAAAAAAGTGTACACGTGTACCGAATTATTTTTACGTTAGTTATTTTAAATATTTAATAAAGCTCGAATCGGCTGGGCTTTAAATATCGTTGCAATTAAAAAATATTTCGCCGCATTTTTCGTATAGCCGTAATTAAATTTCATAATTTTACATATGCCCCAGTCGAGAGCATATTCGGAGTAATTAATGGAAAATTTATCCTTTCCCCCTCTTTATAAAAAGATTATTAAGATTCAATAGTTCTGAATGTCAGGTATTATTGAACAATCGATACAACCGCGTGTATTTTTGTTTGAGGATGCCATTGTCAGTTGTACATACCCGTCAAATAAAGTGCAAAAATTAAATTGGCCAAGCTCTGAAACAAAAACTGTTATAAATTATACGGATAATTGCGTAACCCGGCGCATTTATTTCGATTATCCACATAAATACGTAAAAAAAAGATATCGACTTGAACTAAAAATTCCAAAATTAAAAAAAAACTCGTAAAACGTTATAGAAGGGCGAAGATAAGAGAAGAGAAGGCGATAGATGAAGATAGAAAGAGAGAAGAAGTTACGGAGGTTACAGGGCTTTGGCGTCGTTATAATGCGAGGGTTATAGGTGGGAGAGGCAGCGGAGCGCGCAGGCAGTCAGAGCAGTTCTGTACTCGGCAAATAAGACGGAGGGAGGATAGATTCTCGTCGACGCCAACGACTCTTCCCTGGCGTTTGGCCAAATATTTGCATTTGCGCGTGTGCGGGGCAGCGTCTGGAGGGAGCTAGTCAGCCACGAGGAACGAGTGGGAGGAGGAGGAGGTCTATCTCGCTGGACGAACTGCTCCGGTAAAAGGTCGACTGGAAGTCTCAGTGCAGAGGAAGGTTATATCCTTCGTTACGAGTGTCCTTGCGCAGTCATTACCCAGCTGGCAATCGTTGGAGGCGGGCGGAGAAGGAATGCGGAAAATCGTGCGCTGCTCAGAGCGCGAGCCGGTAAAGGCTTCCCTATCTCGATTAGTCAGACATATACATGTGGCGCAAGTTGCACAGGTGCACGAGGGCAGTTAGCAGGAGGCGTGCACTTGGGCTCTCCTTACATCATTTCAAAGTTATTCTCGGCCCCCTTGCTATTGCTCTCTTAACGATGTTAACAGAGCTGCGTTGTGCTCGAACAAGTCGAGTTGAGCGGTAAAGCATAGGCGAGGTTGAAAAAGTACACCGGCGCGCTGTAAGCTGAGATTGGAAAAATTAGCAGGTTATCGGGAAAGAAGAAAGAGAGAGAAAAAAAGCAGAGAGTGCAAGATCGATTAGGCGAATTAATCAATGCAGAGCGGCAGCAGCAGGAGCAGCAACTGGGATTGCTCGTCGCCGGTGATTGAACGAGGGAAAAGAGCGAAGGGAAAGAAGAAAGAAAGGGAGCCGGGTGTATGGACTCTCGCTTGACAAGGAATCCAAAGCAGGAAGCGGAGAGAGCAAGCGTACTGCTCGCGGGGGCCGATAACAGCTCGTTCAACGATATAAATAACGCATGGGCGACGTATAAATAATGCAGCCCGCAAATATCCGTGAAACGCCGATGCCGCTGATGACCCTCCCCCCCCCCCTCCGTCTCTCCACCCCGACGCTTCCGATGCACAAGCGTCGCTCATCGCGTCACCTACACGCTCGCCCTGCAATTCTATCACCCTCTCTTCGATCGTCTATCTATGCGAATCTCCTCTTAGTCTCGACTGTCTAGCTGTATCTTTTTTTGGACGACAGCGGTCCTTTCTGTCGGCACTCTCTTTTTTCTTCTTCTTTGATCTGGGGGGCCTGTTTGGCTTGCAAGTCTAGCATAAGACTTTGTCGTTACTTACGTCACACGTACTGTTGGCATGTGTATTTTCTTACCTATAGTCGTTCGATGCCTGTTGACCAGGCAAATACGTTTCAATTTTGTTTTACAGTTGGATTGTAATTTATTTATTTTTTTCAATATTTCACATTTTATCTGTAACAAACAGCCCTTTTTCATGTTCTTTTTTTTATGAAAATTATGGACATACAGATATGCATTTCATCTTTTATTTTTTTTAAATATTTTATTGACAACACAATGCCCGGTTTAAGGTCGCAATTTTATGAATATTTTGTTTTCGCGCGTATTTTATCCGAGCCAGTAGGTAATTACATATAACGGATCAATAAAATTTAAATGATATTGGTGGTTTTATAAAATGAAATTTAACGTAATGGCCCTCGCTAAAAAGAGAAAAAAAATCGGTCGTAAATTAAGTTTAACGCGATAATAGAAGACCGGCGGCGGCGCGGGCAATCCGTTTTATCGGGCAACGCCTGTAATAAAATCGCAGTTTGAAAAAGCATGAAACGAAAGTAGTTAGAATAACAGCGGTTATTTGATCGTTGAATAAGAATCGACACTTATCATCAGCTCGCTCCCCCCGCAAAGTCGCTCCGCACAAGCCACAAATAACGTTCTTAACTTACTTAACAAGTTACGCGCGTCCAATTGAGAAATGCGACCATTTCCCCAAACGATGAGTCATGATAAGCAGCTGGCTGACTTGTTCATATGCAGTCAAAGGAGCAAAACCGAGTGAGAGAGAAGAAAGTGGCCGAGTATTGGAAGAAAGTTTATGCGGCTACGGCAGTAAAGCAGAGATTGAAAGAAAGCGTGCTTTGGAAGGTTCGTCAAAGCAGAGTTAAACTTGAGCCGGGGCTCGGCAGATAAGACGAGGGCGAGAGAGAGAAGAGAATAAGGAGCGGTTGTTGGCTTAGCTAGCCGTGCTATCGGAGGAGGGAGTGGCGTCGAGGAGGAGAGGCTGTAGTAGAGAGAACAAAGGGCCGACTCTAATGGGCCGTGCAAATCGCACCTCTCTTCGCTTCCCCCTCCCTCTCTCCTCTCGCTATTGCTCCAACGTCGGCCGGCTTCATAAATATTTACGGAGAAACGAGCGCGCGAGACGTCTAATTAGCGATACGACACGACGTGCCCGCGCGAGCTACGGTCTCTCTCTCGTTCGTTTTATTCTTTTAGTCGCACTCTGCACAATTGCATCCCATGGTCCCCCCCTCGGTCCTTCTACTCATCCTCCTCTCGACGGATATCACTCGCGCTCGAGAGACATTTCAGTCGCGCGGCGCCTTTTTATAAATATTTACGAATTTTTCGTTGGCTCGGAAATGCCGAGGAGAGAGGAGCTTTAGAGGAGAGACAAGGATGAGGGCAAGAGGGGGGGGGGGAGGAGGATGAGACAAAGACGAGAGGAAAATCGCGCGTTGCTACCGCTACCCGAGCTTTTCCATCTCTCCCCCCACCATTACGGTATACGCCGGTAACTGCACTAACAGGCAGAACAACTGCCGCGTAAATTAATAAAAAACTTTTCTTTCCTCCTCCACCGCGCCAGTGCGCGCGTTTGGTGAATTTTATGAATAATACATGGCCCCAGCGTCCAGCCAGCAACGTTCAGCCCCTCCCGCCACCCCGTCCTTTCTGTACCATCAGTCGAGCTTGCAACGTTTGTTAAAATATATATGTATATACGTACGCGTACATAGATATATAAATTTGGGCAGACGCTTTTTACAAATGAAAAGTTGCGCGTCCACGGCGCGGCAACAGCCCATGAAAATTCGACACCGCTAGGGCTTTACTGGGCTGACCGATCGACCTGCGGCTGCTGCCGCTACTTTTTTTTACTCTCTCTCACGCGCAAGCGAGCCAAAAAACGCATTTGGACGTGTGACGTATGAAACGAAGCTCGTCGCCCGAGAGAGAGGGAGAGAGAGAGGGAGAGGACAAGAGAGAAGAGAAAATGCAATCGGTCCGTGGATGCCGTTGAGGTATGTTGGTGGCCCGCCGAGCCGGAAGAATTAGATGCGCAACGAGAGCGCAGAGCGCGACCGGGAGAGTTAAAAAATGTCAAGCGCGACCGAGAACGAAAGAGAGAGACAGAGAGAGAGAGAGAGAGAGAGAGAGAGAGAGAGAGCATGCGTGGCGTCGCACATATATAGATCTGCCCGCACTACAATAGATCGGGCCACGCGAATAGTCCTCGGTAGAGAAGCGAGCGAGCGGGAGAAAGAGAGACGGAAAGAGACTCGGCTCAATCAGCTGTTTGCTAAATTGAAAGGCAGCGCCGGCAGCAGCAGCAACAGCAGCTCACACATGGACACGAGGCAGATGCACGTGTGCGCGACCGCTGCACGGAGAGGGGGTAAGGAGTGACGGTGGTGGTACTGCCGACGGGGGAGGGAGAAGAGTGAGAGAGACGTCGGCGGAGAAGGAGGAGGAGCCGCGGGCTTTGAGCGCGAGAGAGAGGGTCTCGGGCAATGCTGGCGCGTCTCGAGTCTGCCGGTGTGCTGCCGCTGTGCTACACGAGCGGTGGGCCGGTGCGCTCACTTGTTGAGTGCCGAGCGACGGACGCGTCGTCCGGCTGCTCTGGCAGTCCGTAAGCTCCGGCAGTCGCGAGGAGAGCCGGCTCTCGCGCGCGCGCGGCTTCTATACGTAACGCGGGCTGGCGCGCGACTTCCCTCTCTCTCTCTCGATCTGTAACGAGGATAGTATAGGCAGGCGGCGGGCGGGTGGCGGTCAGACGGACGGACGGACAAACGGACGAGAAGTACGAGGAGGCGGTGGCGGCGGCGGCGGCTCTCTCGCGCGCTGCATCGGTGGCGGTGCGCGATCGCGATGCGCCGGGCCCCGGCTGCCGAGGGGGGGCGCCGACAACGACAGCGACGACGACGCCAGGGGCGCCGCACCAGTTGCACCAGCGGCAACAGCATAGCCAGCAGCAGCGGAGCGGCCTTAGAGGGCCTCCTCCTATCCTCCTCGCGGCCATCCGCGAATAATAATGCGAGCTTGCACAACCGCAGGCTACGACGACTACCGCCGCCGCTTAGACGACGCAGAGCAGAGCCGGCGCTGCTTCGACCGCTCGCCCCGCTGCTTACGTAAGCCCCGGCAGCGCCTCCTCCGCGCGCTCGTCCTCGTGCCCGAGCAGCACCACCAGTTGCGCGCGACTCTCGCCTGCCAGGACTACTGCCGCCCGAGCCGCACCAGCCGCGCATCACGTGTCTCCCGGCGCAGCAGCTTTGAGCGGCCGAGCTTGCGCCTCGGCTCTTTCCGCCCGCGCACAGTCGGGCCGATTCTTCTCCGCCGCGATCGCGAGTGGGCTCGGCCTCCTGCGCGGGGGGCAGCCGCGAAAACACCGCCGCCGATTCAGCGGCTTGTGCGCGCCCCGTCCCGGCCCGACCCGGGAACTGGCGCCGAGGGAGCAACGAAAGCATGGCCATGAAGAGCAGGAAGCACGTGGGCTCGTACCACTTCAGCTCGCCCAAGTACTACCCGCCGATCAGTCCGGCGTACTGGGCGCCCCAGGCCCAGACTGCGCCCTACTCCGTTCCAGGTACACACCAGCAACTCTATACATAAACAATGCGCGCGCGCCTTTCGCGGTTTATTTCTAATGGCTTTGCAAGAGCGCAGAGCCTCGGCAGAGAGTGCCTTACTATTTCGGGCTTAGCCGAGAGAGAAGAGCAGCAAGGGCCGAAGCTTTGCCGCAGCCTCCACCTCGAGAGAGTGAGCCCGAGTGATGCTTTCACTCGTCGCGGACTAGAGACGCAACGCTTGTATTATTCTTGCGCTGCGTCTCTCTTGCGCTCCTTCTCTCTCTCTCTCTCTCTCTATCTCCGTCGCTCCTATGCAATAATCTCTCTGGCTGTCTCTCTTGCTGCCCGGTGTGTCTAGCCTGTTCGTTGCGTTGTCTTAGCCGTGACACGTCCCAATATGTTTTCTGCGCACCGCTAAGCTTGGCCTAACGCGAATCGAGCGAACGAGAGAGGGAGAGAGAGAAAGAGGGCGATTTAACATTTCGTTTCGCGCTCTTTGCTATGCAGGTCATTCGTCAATACATGACACGCGCGCTCATGCTCAACCTTACACTCTAATTATGTCTTGCCATACCTAACTGCATCCACTGCGCGAACTCCCAAATATTAATGATACGACGGCGGGGAGAGAGAGAGAGAGCGCGAGCGCTTAAAATAAGACGGGGGCGAATTATAAATTTAGGGTTTTCTTTCTCCCGGCCCGACTGCGAAAAAATTTAATTATTTCTAATAAACGGCAACAATAACGGCCAATTTTTAATTGAGATAACGAGCTGCAAGGCTGATATTTATAAATGTCGCTCGCTTTTTTCCGTGCCAATTTTCGCGTCACATTAGAGACGCACGACACTTCGATCAACTCTCTCTCTCTCTCGCGCTTTTGTAATGCGCACCGCGCGGCGGCGCATAACGACGCTCAATGGCCGCCCCCGCGCTGCGATCGATAATTATTTATTCAGCTGAACAAAATCGTTCCTTATTTCTTTCTTTCTTTTGTTCCGATCGACGGCACACGAGACTGCAAAATAAAAAAAAAGAATCAACACTTGATTTCTCGAGTTTTGAACACACACGCATTCGCAACGTATATTCGCCACGATTCCAGCGTGTTCAACAGCAATAAGCATCATAATATTTATGTAGTCAGTCGAGCACTCGTAATTAGAAAGTGTAACTTTACGAAGTAAGGAACCGAGCGAATAACACCAGCTCGCTGCAGCAAACGAGAGTGTGCAGCAAGCATGAATGTGGGAATACGTGTTCGGCTGGGAGCACTAGTTTGACGATGTATATAGCTGGAGAGAGCACGTGCTCAAAGGACCCCCGTAGTATTGAGCCTCTATTTACCGCTGGAACCTCTTAAAAAGTCTAATTTACTCGGTGGGGGGACTACATCGTGGGAGTTGCGAATTTTCATGTTACTTTAGATGATAAGCGCTTGATTTTCAATCTAGGGTTATTTCGTAAAAGCCTATATAGAGCTTGCGAGCGAGCAGCACGATATGAGAGAGCTAGCTCTATCTCTCGCGAAATCTGTTAACCGAGGCGAGCATCGAGTGTCTTATTTGTTCTAGAAAATCAAGAAATAATTGAAGTCAGTCGAGAAAAAGCGGCTTATCGCTCTCTGTTGACAGAGAAAGAGAGAGAAAGGAGAGAGAGAACCGGAAAAATTCCGGAACAAACCTCTAAGCGGCTTAAAGTTATGCCGTTCCTTCTCGAAGCGCTGGCTCTCGTATACGTGTGTGCGCGCATATGTAGCAAGAGCATAAGCAGCGACAGCGACGGCGGCACTCGAGCAGCAAATTAATACGTTCAATCGGGCATTCAAGCGCGAAACAAAGGAAAAAGAAATCCATGTGCCACGCGTGCAAGTGGGCGCGCGAGCAGAGGCACAGAGCGAGAGAGGCAGGAAAAGAAGAAAAAAGAAACGGAACGTAGAAGCGATAATCACGAGCAAGGTGACACTATACGCAGACCTGTGTCACCGTCTCTCTCCGCACATACACACACGCGTCTCTCTCTCTCTCTTTCTCTCTCTTTGTATTGTGCGTGTGTGTTTTGCAGTTGGCGATAGCGGCTCGCGGCAACGTCGCGTTAACCGACGGCTAAGCAATACTCGTCGTCGTCGTCGTTGCCGGAGGTGTACATACGGGCGTCGACGGCGGGGCAGCGGGTACCGGTCAACGGCGAAAAAGGCCAATCGCTAACCGTCGATGAGAATGAATAAGTTGCGCGTATATGTACAGTCGCCGGCTCATCGAAAAGCGCTGCGTCTCTTCGGAGTGCGCGCAGATATATCGACGAGGAGAGGTGGTGCGCGCTTATACTGCGATCATCCGCACCAACACAGGCACGCATAAATAAACATGAGAGAGAGAGAGAGAGCCTTATGCCGTGTCGACTTGCCTAAGCCATTTCTATTAATAAATAAAGACACGCAGAGCGCACAGGCCGCCGAGGAGGTAAAGGCATCCGTCACACGTACACCCAGAGAGTCTCTCTCTACTCTGGTCCCCTCTCCCTTTTTCACCTCCCCTTCTCTCCTCCCTCCTATGCGTATAGCGTCGTCGCTCCTTCTCGCTTCCTCGGCGCCTTTGCCAGTCAATATTTGAGCGCGCAATTTAGGATGTTCCTGCGCACACATCCGCGGCGAGTCGTCTTCACGGCCCTCGACCAATGAGAGAGGCTAGATGTTCCCCCCCCCCCGTCACTCCCTTACGATGCCAGACGTAAATATAGCCTCTTCTCTCCCTCCCCCGCTCGACCTTTGCGCGCACACCGGCGTTTATGAGTTTTGCCCTGTTGACACGCCAGGTATACGCTACGCGCGTCTAGCCGCACTCGCGGTGTATACGAGCGCGCGGACAAACGTCTCTCGCAAGAAGAGAGAGAGAGAAACGACGAATCCTCGATTCGCTTTCAATCTTTGACTCGGAATACGCGAGAAACAAGCCGCCGACAGTCGATTAAATTTTCATCCTCAAATTTACCTTGCACTTCTTGCCTTCTTCGTTTACGCTCGTATCGCGTCTTTACGGAATTAATGGCGCGCTCACGTGACTATTAATTTTTTTCTTCTTCAATTTTTTTTTTCAATGCTAATTGGCAGGGGAAAAAACGATCCGTTCATATTCAGCCGTCCGAGCCGCGAGAAGATGCAAATTTCTGCGTTGGCTTATTTTTCTTTTTTTAATTCTGTTAAATTGCAGTATGTTAATTAATGTTTTATCGGGGAAAACTCGATATTTACTGGATGATCAGCGGCTAATACGCGCTAAAGCCGTAGGGGCTTTGATTTTTTAATGAAAATTCGTCGATCACCTTAATTAACGAACCATCAAAACAGAACAAAAAAAAAAAAAAAAAAAACAGGACACGTACACGCATAGGAAACGATAAAAAAAACAGACCAACTAACAAGATGATAAATCTTTGAAAAACGCGTTAACTTTGAATTTCGAAGGTCGCGCGTAGAGAGAGAGACGTAACGCTTCCGGCATGCCGCGCGCGCTCGCTGTTATAAATACCGAAAATGCAACGTAACGAAGAAAAAAATGACGGATGTTTACAGGCGTCGCGGCATATGTATTTGGACGAGGGTAAATTGATCGGCATGTACGCAGGCATCCATGTCGCGCGGACGAATTCTATTCTTACACACATTGACACGCGCCTCCCCCCTGGCAGAGAAGGTGAACACGCTCTCTCGTGTGCGCATACTTCATCTACTGGTCGCATGAACATGCTCGGATAATTGAGACTCTGCTGCACTCCGGAGAGAGGGAGAGAGAGAGCAGAGCGTCGTTGGCTTGTGACACACAGGCTGCGAGTGCATGCATGCGTGCCTTCCCGTTTCCCGGCTTCCGCTCGTATAGGTCTGTCCTTCGACAATAGCCCAGCTGACTCTTCCTTCTATTATGCTCATACGGCAATCATATCAGCTCTCTGATCCTTTTTTCTCCGCAATCAGCTACGTATATTTATCCGAAAGCCAATCATCATCCGCCCGCGCGTCAACTTATTCGCCTCGCAGGGGCTCGGCCGTTGGTTGCGACTGATCGTCCATGACGCCAGCGACGAAATATCCCGTAATAATAGATGAGAGCTCTCTGCCCCCCCCCTTCCACACCTCATTCCCCCCTACGAGGCTTTCGCGGTACGCTTAATGCAGCGGCACGAGGCCGATTAGAGAGACGCGCATATACCTCCCACGCGCGAGATTCAAATGCAGGCCTTGTGCAAACTTGCCTGCTGTGCCTCGCACGCTGTCGCTGGATACTCTGCTCTAGCCGATTTCCACTCTTTCCCGGTGGAGCGCTTCTCTTTGTCTTTTAACTCTCTCAGTCATACGCAGAGTCGCGGAGAAATTCATACAAACACACACACACACACGCCTCGCTGAGCTTATGTGGACGCTTGCGATATTGGCGAAGCTCAAGGTAGTGGGTGGGATAGAAGAGGGGGAGGAAAGGATCGCGTGCATCCGGTGGAGATTATGGGTCTTTCTCTCTCTGGGAGAGTATATAGATTGCGTAACGAGCCGTACACGTATACATCGTCTGTGACTCACCTGGCGAACGGGCTGACAATAGCCAATGCCAGGCAATGATCGCGCCAACAAATTGCGCCGTCATTGATTTTCCGAGGGAGAAAGAGAGAGAGAAGTTGGATTATTGTTGGCAAGTTGTGGAGGCTTGATCGACGGCTTGTCGATTAAAATCATTCTTTATAGTCGCTCCCGAAGCTCTTAGGCGCGCTAAAGTCTCTCCCGCGCGGATTATCCGATTATTCCTTCGATTACGTTTGAAGGGATACTTATCGTCTTGGGAATATTAATATAAAGGGATGTCAGACGAGACTGGCGCGGAACGAGGCAGGAATACAAAATAAAAAAAGAGAGATGGAGGTAGTGGGGGGGGGGAGAGTTTGGAGGGAGGGATTCGTTACCTTAGAGCGGATAAAGAGTATCTATTATTCATTAGTATTTTCGTATGCAATAGCGAACGTGGCGTATATATTACGTCGAGTGTGCGTCATGCGCTCGCTCGGGCCTTCGAGTAGTGTGTATACGCCTCGTTCCCTGCGCTCTCGCTGCTGCCGCGCCATGCTGCAGTAGCGAAACTCTCTCGTAAAACCGGAGAAAAAGTTTACCTTGATGTTTTCGAGTTTTTGTTTTTCATTTGCCTTGTGCGCGCTTTGTGTGTGCGAACGAGAGAGAGAGAGAGAGATCCGCCGCGCCGTAGCGAGCGCGCGTCCACCGGAATACCGTAATAACCGGGAAAATTTCCGAGATGTATACCTCTGTGTATACTCGAATTGCTCAACCGCATATTATATGTGATATTCTATTAACAGGCCGTTTTTACATACTACTTTCCGCTTACTTGTATTTTTTTTTGCACGCTGCTTCCTTTTCTTTTGTTTCGCGCTGCTTTGCTTGTGGTATACGCGCTGCAGCGAAAGAAGAAACGTTTTGCATCTTGAATAATGTTCAATATTTTTAAACGGCGACTCGGAATTAAAAACACGATGCAAAAGTAAAGGAATACGACGAACGATATTCTTTTTCTTCCGTTCGCTCGTTCGTATTCTAATAATAAACTAAAGGAACGAATCAATAAAGCGTAATTGAAATAAATGTTCTAATGGAATAACATCGATATTTTATTTTAAGTTCGCCATTTAAGTTTCATACTTTATTTTCAGTTTGAATCAATCATTTCCAACTTTGCTTCGTCCTTTTTTTATTCCTCCTCTCGTTTCGCTTGGATATTAAGTAGCAAGCAAAACCCAAGTCCGCAGCTTGTTGCATAACTCAGCCCGTAGCCGGGATTATGAAGATTCTTGAAAATACCGAGACAAGGCATGTTTTACTGGCTAATTTCAAATATTTCTTTCACTAAAAAAAAAAGATATTCTCGATGCCAGAATTATATAACAAGCTAATGTAACAACTGGAATGATTTGCGAAAAATTATGCTGAAATTTAATGCGATGTCTTTATTGACAAAGATCAGCATAGCAGACAAGTACAGTTGGCCTTTTTTCGTAAATAAAAAAAAATTGCAAGGTTAATAGAGCGAGAGAGGGAAAAAAAGAATAGAAAAACTAGGAGGGGGGGACTAGCAACAAACCCAGTTCGGAGTTTACTCCCTTATCCCTGGAGCGAGCTGCGACGATAATTTAAAAAGTTTTTATTTCGTAGCCAAGCCTGAGAAAGGTCTTATTCAGCCGCGAGCCGTACTCCGGGGCAAGTTCGACTTGCGTTTCGTGAAAAAAAAAAAAAGAAAAAAAAGAGTAAAGTTGAGGCTTTTCTCCGTGTGTTATCTCCCTCTCCTCTACTTTGCGACTCTCGCGAGGAGTGTGGACTCTAGCGACATATATCCTGGCTGTCCCAATGTCGCGGACGAGAATTGAACTTTGCCCGAGAAAATATCCATCGGGGATTTTCGCCGCCGCCGCTGCTGCTGGACGCAGAAAACGACTGGTTTTATACATTTCCTCGTATACGTACGCGCGTGTTGCGTAAGCATAGTAAAGCGCGCGCGCACACACACGTTTCTCTAACAAGTCGGCGGGTAAAAGCAGGACGAGCAAGAGACGAGGCGCGTCCGAGCTCTCCTGGCTTTCGCCAAACTTATTAAGCAGCTGAAAGTACGGCAAACAATTTGCTTTTCCGAGATTCCTTTTACTCGGTTTTCCTCTCTCTCTCTCTGCCTTTCTACCGCTCTCTTTCTCTTGGATAACACGAATTTATGTAATAATAATCGCGGATCTTTTATTTTTAACCAACTAGCCGTAAATTCATCGGCTTCCATGAAAAGCCAAATTATTTATTTATTCCGCTTAACCGCTGAATAGAACATTCGTTCGATTATCATCGCTGATTGGACGAGGTATAAAAGATCCGTACACGCGCGCGCGCGCACACTCGCTCTCTTTCCGAGGTATAATACAAGCGTAAAATCCCCATTGGGAGCAAACAAAAAAAACCTCCATGCATAAAGTGGAGCCCGTTTACGCGGTATATTGGTCAGTGTCAGAGAGGTCAATACTTTGTAGTATATGGCCTCAATGAGAACCACGCCGCATACATATTTATCGAGTGGGTGGGGTGGAGGGGGGAGGGACGAAAAGTCGAGGAGTACGGAGAGCAGGGCGATCAGAGCACGTCGATGACAATGTCGCCGTGCGCTGCGATAGTAAGTGCACTCCAGGCCCGCCTCTCCTCATCTCTATCTGCCTCCCCGCCCCCCCCCCCCGCTGCATACACTAGCGCAAAGGCTGGAAATGCCACTTTCGAGTTCCACGGACGATGGGCCGAGCGAGTGCGAGAGAGAGGGGGGGGGGAGGGAGGAAATGGAGGGAAGCGCGGCGCACTCCGGAGAAATGAACTCGCAAACAGAGGCGACGACGCCTAACACTTCTCGATTTACATTTGACCCAGTCCCCAGGTCGAGAAGCGCTCTTTCGTCGCCTGGTCATTGGCCCCTCCTTCCTCCATCTCGACGCCACCAGCACCAGCACCCCCGCTCTTCTCTCACACACACCCACACGTTAGCGCGCTTCTCCGGCTCTCATTTCTCATTCGGCTTTGCCCTTCTCCACGGCGGCGGCGCTGCTGCTTTTGCGCAAAAAGTCATTTTGCCTCGCTCCTCGCCCACCGGCCGAGCACTCTGCGCTTAAGGAGATATTCGCGCTTGCTGCGCAACTGTGCAGCAACGATTGGACAATGGAGAGGAGCAGCAGCGATGCCGACTTGAGATCTACTCTCCCCCCACCCACTCCCCAACGCTCTCGACGAAACGATCCTATCCCTCTCGGCCCACTCGCTCATTCAGCTCCTATACCCGGCCTTTTTATCGTCTTCTCGTTAATTCATTATACGAAAGCTTTCACCATGCGCATTTACCTAAACCCTCCTCCTCCTCCTCCTCCTCCTCTCCCAGGTATTTTCTTACTTCATACACTTGCTACTCCTTTTTCTCATTAAACTCCAAGCGTCTTTTTTCATCCTCGTCCTCTAGACGTGGAAAATTCGTATCTGCTAAATTGTTAATCCAATCAGCTGCAATAACCAACAAACGCCTCCTCGTAACTTATCCGTCGAAACAATCAAAACATTACGTAACGCACGTGAAAATTGAGCAAATCCAGGCAACACATGCACACACGCACACAGACCGCGCATCGCCTTCATATATAACATTCTCCTTTGGCCTACTACAGTTCAAGTTCTCAAAGCTTCCCTCCGAAAACAATAAGTCATTATGTCGCAACGCGGCTTGCGATTTTGCTGGAGCATCCATCTTACGTTAACAATGACATCAACGGCTCACAAAGAGGGAGAGAGAGAAGGAAAGAGCGCAGGGGAGAGGTACTACGAGCTTGACCTAGTCACGCTTGCGCGAGCAAGTTCCCGATCGCGGCATAGAGCTCTCTCGGCTTTCGACTTTCTTTCGCGATCACGGCCGCTACTGTTACGCGCCACAGATATCCAGCCGCGGCTCCAATTCTCCTCCTCTACTTTTCGAGCCAGCCAGTCCGTGATGATTTTCCACTGTCTCGAGCTCGCTCTTTCTCTCTGTCTTTATGTTTTCAAGCTTCGCTCGCTGCTGCTGCAAAACAATCCTAAACACACACACACGTCGAATCCCAAGATTATTAAACGGCCAGTCATTATGTAACGGTCGGAGCTCACCCGCTGCTGCTGCTGCGCACGCACGCAGAGAGCCAACGGCGCAAAATAAAGAAGACGACCAGCCGGTCGAGTGGTGTGGGGGAAAATAATAGGCTCCTGCACGTATAAATAAGTATAAGTAAATTTTACAACAAAATTTTAGAAAATTTACTATACTGTATAGGTTTTGGGGGACAGACTCGAAATATATTAAAT
>JAPYYQ010002352.1:0-29721 GCA_030522585.1 Anagyrus pseudococci
TCCGAAAAATTTTTCCGTCACCGGGGATCGAACCCACGACCCCTCGAGCCGACGTAGTTCAGAGGCAAGCACTTTACCACTGTGCTACGCCAGCTCGTAATTTTTACTATTCAAGATGGTAAAAATTGGATATCGTGAATTTCGTAAATTTTACCATTTTACATAGCAAATTTTCTATAATTATATATTAATTTTTACCTCGACTCAGTGTAAATTTTACTTAACGTGTTAACTGATTTTTAAAACTATGTTATACGGAATTTTACAAGCGGTAAGTATATAATTTAGAATTTTATTTTTTAAAGTTAATGAGATCAACAAAATAAACCAATTGATATTATTTTCAATTATAGATACATTTTGATATTGATTTTTTTAATTATTTTTTTCACTTATTAACAACACTCATTTTATAACTATCAATATACTAAACTAAACCCTTCTTTTTTTCTTCATAAAATTCGATTTATATACTACGATTACATATGTCTAAATCCCACGCTTATCATAATACAGTAACGCATCAACTATCGATTTACATGGCACGCTTGTCCTTGTTTTAATAAGATTTTAAATTCTTTTATATAATAACCGGGATGATTGTTAGCAACTTGCAAGTTTCAGCGCCACTTGATTTTCGTCAAGTTCGATAAATTTAAATTTCTTGCTTGTTTCTTTTACCGTTTGGTGGCTACAGATGAAACTCGGAACTCGCAAGTGACTAACAATGATCCCGGTTATTATACAAGAGAATTTGAAATCTAATAATACAAGGGCAAGCGTGCCATGTATATATACAGTTAAAGCTTTGCTATAATTATTATGAATGTCGCGTAGGGTAGACAAAGTATAAACATATGTGAAAAACCGTAGTAAATAAAGTAAAGAAGCGTTTAAAGTAGTAAAATGAGTAAATAAGAGTTAAAAAGTTAAATAATCTATTAAAAAAAATTAATAATTATGTATCTATAATTGACAATAATATCAATTAGTTTATTTTGTTGTAATCCCATTTACTTTAAAAAATAAAATTTTAAATTATATCATCACCGTTCGTAAAATTTTGTATATCAGTTTTTAAAATTTGTTAACACGTTAAGTAAAATTTACACTGAGTCAAGGTAAAAATTAAAATGTAATTATAGAAAATTTGTTATGCAAAATGGTAAAATTTACCATTTTGAATAGTAAAAATTACAAGCTTGACAGTCTGTGGTTGGATTACCATCCAAAATGGTAAAATTTACTATCTTTTTTGTAATTTTTACTGTTTTCTTTACTCAGTGTAAAAATCCGAAAAAATGTAATAACAGAAAAAGTTATAGATTTATACCAAATTTTCTTTTACGGGCGTTTACTCCTAGCAAAAACACATAAGCCTATAAATTTTCAGATTAATGCAAAAAAAGTGAAAAAAGTGATATAACTTTTTTTTACTAAATTTACATCAAATTTTATTGCAGCATTGTTTTCAGCACGTCAAAATACGCGAGGAATGCCTCGATTCGATTCGAAAAGTGATCCGGAACCTTGATGTAGACGACTTTGAACTCTTAAGAAAAAAGACAATAAAATCAAAATTTGTGAAATTCATCGGAAAAAAGTTCATAACTTTTTTCCTTCTTAATTTACACAAACTTTTATTGTCGCATCTTTTTAAACACATAAAAATACATAAAAAAGCCTTATTCCGACTGAAAAAGCGATCCAAAACCTTGTCGTAGACGATTTTGAAGACTGGAGGCTCGAAAATCGAAAAATTCAAAAATTGTAAATGAGATCGGAAAAACGTTAATAAGTTTTACCTTCTTAATTTACACAAAATTTTATTGTCGCATCTTTTCAAGCACATAAAAATACATAAGGGAAACCTAGTTCCAATTAAAAAAGCGTCCCAGAACCTTATCGTGGACGGATTTGAAGGCTTAAGGTAAGAAAAACGAAAAAATTAAAAATTGAAAATAAGATCGGAAAAATAGTTATGATTTTTTTTTCCTTCTCAATTTACATAAAATTTAATTATTTCATCTTTTTAAGCATATAAAAATACATAAAGAAAGCCTAGTTTGGAATAAAAAAGCAGTCCGAAACCTTGTTGTAGATGATTCTGAAGACTCGAAATCTGAAAAAAGAAAAATAAAAAAAATCAATTTTTGTAATTGAGATCGGAAAATCATTAACCCTAAAAAATTAAACAATGTATAAACATGTAAATAATATTAATTTTAATATATTTTTAGATTTTGAAAATATTATACTTACTTTCATATTTGTTACGCCAGTACCGAGTACTAGCTCGTTCATTTTGCAGTTTCTGAAAAATGTAACAATTATTAAATTTTTTTAATAAAGAATTAAAATCGGTTGTAACACAATAATTATAGATGCTTACTTTTGTCAAGTCATCATTGACTGAATATTAGCATTCAATGTCTTCCAATCTGAAAATGAAATAAATGTATGTTTAGAAACGTAATTTAAAATAAATAAAAGAAAACAGAAAATACCTACAATTGCGATTTTTCGTCATCGTTACAGGGCATGCAAGTGCGTGCTTGCATGTTTTCGTTAAAATTGTTAGAGGTTGTACCTCCTTGCCTACTTTCAGAGGCAGGTAAGCTCATACTCGTACTTTGGGAAGGGGCCATGTACTTTTTAAGTACACTCTCCAAGCAAGTTTGCAACTTCTCAATCATGTCATTAGACCTAAAACAATAGCAATATCTTATAACATACTTTGTCTGTAAATACTTATTTAGCATTTCACAAGTGTTGACATTTCGTCACCTTGGTGCAGAAACACTACAACTTGGCTAAGCGCTAAGCAAAACGACAATACACCTTTTAATCAATATCAATTGTCGTTTTTCTTAGCACTTAGCCAACTTGTCGTGTTTGTGCACCGGGGCTACGTATAATCTAATAGGTTATATAAATCTAATTAATCTAACAATATAAATTTACTTACGTTTCCTCATTGTCGTTTACCATCTTCGTCTCCATTCTAGTTCTCAACCGCACTATAGCGTTGCCGGTTTTCCAGTACTTCACTGGTAATACCTCTGGGTATGTGTATTTCAAGATGTGCATCCGCCTCATCTTTTTTGATCGCGACTACGAGTAGTGCTGGCTGATCATTGATCGAGTTTTTCATTGGCCAAAACTGATTCGGTTTCGTTCCTGCTTGTTTCTTATATTTAATGTCAGTTTTTGACCAATCAGATTGTTGAAATGACTGAATATTCAAAACAAGCGGAAACAAAACCAATCCTGTATGGAACAGAACAGTTTTGGCCAAGGTATTGACGGTAATTTACTCATACTACACATTGTGCGGCCCACTTGCCGCCACTGCAGGCGCCGACTTACCGCCAACGAAGCTTTCGTTTTCAAGAAGGGAAGAAGAGATAGCTTAACGAGTTCCTAACAGTTAGCCAATGCTTGTCCTTTATTAAGAACAATGTTTCTGTCATTACGTTTTTCCTCTGTTTAGCGAGTGCTTCTTCTTCGTTGAGAAAAACGATTTGCCACCATTTGGTTTAACCATTGTTCTTAGTTAACAAAAATAAGTTACCGCTACGTAGTTGTACCAGTACTTGGTTATAGCTTTTTTATTGATAAAATAATTTGATCAAAAAAAAAAATTTTTCTATTTTGATATTGAGAAAAAGACTATATCAGTTTGAAAAAATAACTTTTATAAGTGATTGTGCCATAGTTATTGCTAGAAATTACGATTCAGTAGATACAGTGGTTATAAATTAAAACATTACTGAACAGGTAAGAATTACAATTATTCACCCAATGCTTCTATAAAATCATTTTAGCAGGTTCGCTTAAGCATTTTACTCAATAATTAGTAAAAATTAGTACATCAATGATACATTTCACTTTGTGACGCATTATCTTACAAATTATTGATGTACTTTAGTGATTTTATTAGTAGAGCAGTAATTTATATCTACTATGATGTATGCACTACAAGATGTTATTGTTTATGTGTACTTCATAATTGGGTATTTATAGTTTCAATTACAAATTGAAACTGTACACAAATGATTCATAATAAATGACAAAATAGTGTATAGACTTAATCAAGTCTATACACTATTTTAGTCTATACACTATTATATTAGAGGTATGTCAGGGCAGACAAGAAGCCAAGTTCTACTCGTACTTGTAGATAAATATGTTGCTCTAATTAATTCTAGTCCAGTAGAATTTTAATTTAATTAATTTTTTAAAGTTTATGCTTTAACTTCATTTATAATTGCCTAGGACGTATACAGATTACATAAAATAAAAGTATACATTTAGTTTGTATATGTATAATTTCATTTATTTTCACAAGTTAACTTTTAATTTATGAAAACCTTATTCAGAAAAATTAGAACAACAATAAAAAGGAAAGAAATTCTATACTATACTATAAAGAACATGAATGTAACAAAGATTTTATAAGCACAGTAACAACCTTATGCTTTATAATAGTTTTTTTAGTTAACTTCATTACTTTATTATTGTTGCTTTACTGTTTAAATTTAACTGTGATTTTGAATGTATTCAATGTAAATTGTAAGCAATTTTGGTATACGCACTAGACAACCTTATAGATTTTTGGTACTGAAAAGTAAACAAATCCTGCTCATAGGTCTTCGCTGTAAATCACATGCTAATCACAGTGTTTCTAGTCAACTAACGTTTTCTGCAATATTCATTTTTCTAGACATGATTTATGTATAACTACATTTGTCTAATAGATTAAAAAAATAAAATGAACTCTCTAAATTTCTTTGAGTGAAAAGTCACTCGAATTGAGTCATTTTTCACTCTTTCATTCGGAAAAACTGAGCCAGTCGTTAATGAGTGAAATCTCACTATTTGAAAAAGTGAAAAATGCCGCTTTATGTTTGAGTGAAATAATCACTCGATAAGAGAAAATGTTTACTCTTTTCCAGAGTGATCAATGACTCTTTAAAGAAGCAAACTTATTTTATTAACACAATTACATGTGGAAATGGAATAAAAAAGACGGACCCTTAACAAGTTTTTACTTAATTAAATTTTTAATTTAAGAAATTCTAATATACCTTAAACTCTACCTAAGCTAAACCTTACCACCTATTCGCATAACATGGTTCGCATCTAATTTCCCATATCCTTATCGAGGTATTTACTTCTATATATACGTTATTGCTCGCACGCACGCATTTACTTTTTTGAACATAAAACTTTTTTATATAGTAACTGCAGAGATACTTGGTCACTTGCGAGTTTTACTCAAAAGCCATTCGCCACCTAACGGACAATTTTGTAACGCGCTTCAATTTATCTTTCGATTCGAGTGACCGACAAATATTTATCACTCATTGGAAGAGAGAATGAGTCACTCATTTAATTCAAGTGATTTACTCACTCATTCTCAAAGAGAGACATTTATCACTCTTATTGAGTGCTAATTCACTCAAATTTGAGTTACCGATGCTACTTCTTTTTCAAAAAGTGAAAAATTCACTCGAATAAATTTAGAGAGAAAGTATACATATTTTAAGATTTTATTGCTTTCTTTGAGACACATGTCACCCTTTTATTTTTTAAACTTTTATAGAAAAACATGTAAGCCACAATTAACAAGTAAAGAAATTACAAAATATTTTTGAAGCATATAAATGTCAAATATTTTACACACAGTAACTAATTGATGCTTTAAAAAGGTTTTTTTCATGCACTTTATCGCTTAACTATTGTGGCTTTACTGTTTTAGATATGATTATAAGTTTGAATGCATTAATTATAATTTTTGGCCAATTTGTGTGTACGGAGTAGACAGTTTTGCTTTTTTTTATTTTTCGATACATATTTATGTTCTGGATCTAATATCATTCTGAAAATTTATAGGCTTATGTGTTTTTGCTAGGAGTAAATGCCCGGAAAAGAAAATTTGGTGTAAATAAATAACTTTTTTTGTTATTACATTTTTTCAGATTTTTAAGCATTTTTTGGTGCTCAAAAACAGTTTTTCTCATATATAAATGGGTTCTACATTATATTTAAGTTGAAAATTGGTATTTCTCACTTTTTGGGCTTAATTAACAACATGCTGATGAAAAATCTGCGTATATATTTTTTTTTTAAATTCGTAAAATTTGTCTAGCCGTGATGTTCCAAACTTCAGACCCGTGAAACATTGATGAATTTGAATGCCGACGGGAAAGCTTAAACGCGTAATAAATTCGAATTGCAAGTGTTTACGATTTAAAGCAATATCCTCGTGCGATTCTGCAATAGAACACAAGTAAAACGAAAATTCAATTGAAGCAAGGCAAAGAGGAATCGCTTTTGCGAGGATCACCGGGACTCGCGATACCGTTCCACGTATATATAAGGTAATTAACTTTCCGAGATCGATTGCGAGCGCTCATTAACCGGCGGAGCTATCGAGAGATAAATGCGACGCTCGGTCGCGAATTAATTAATTCGCCGCTGCTGCACCTACACGTATAAAGCCGCACTACTCGAGTGGAAGAGCAGAGGAGGCGCGGTAATAAATTTGGAAAAAAACATCGATGCCGCACGGAAAATCAACAGGTTCCCATGATAACGCCCTGCGGAATTTAATTAGGCTTATGACTCTTAATGACTTTTCGCTCGGTGCAGCTGTACGCGTATATGTATATATATCGGGGCGATCAAGGTCTCTCGGGCAAAAAATTATTTCATGCCAACCTATACGTACTTAGCAGAGAAATGCAGATTCTTTTCTTTTGCTCCCGATAATTCGTTAAATTGATTGCCGAGCTAGAGGCTAAGAAGTAATTGCTTACCAATCATACGATGAAAAAAAACCTGTTTGAATACATAGATGTTCACACATTAAGTACGATATGAATCATTAGCGAATCGAACATCCCTCGTTCTCGCGATAACATTTTATATCGGACTCGAGGCATCCGAATGGAATGAAGTAGTTGCGTCTCGTGGCGTAGGCTCATAAAATTAAACCACGACTTAACCTCAATTTATCGCGCATAAAATATTGGTAGAAAGCCTGACAAAAATGCGTCATACAAACCATAACTTAATGCTCGGCAAAACTTTCCTTTTAAAATCCAATAAAAAGCTGCGGAGAAAAGAGAAAAAAAAGTAAGGAAGGAGCAGCCGCTCAGATGTTGGACACCGCAAAAGCACGTGGCCCAGAGTGTACAGTCTGTTGCGGGACCGCAAAAAAGAGCGGGCGCCCAAGTCCGAGAGAGGCAATCGGAAAAAACGCAGCGGCGAAGTTTGTTAATCCACTTTACTGTCCGCGACTCGATAAAACGGCGCGTTAAACGTCAGTGGGGCAGTAAAGTAAGGTTATTAATCGTCGCCCGCTCTCTGCCGCGCTATTTACGCACGGGCCTCGTGCACCTCCCTAGCTCCATCCTCTTTTCTCTCTTCGCGATGCTCTCGGTCGCGACGGCCGGTAAATTTCGGCGGGTGTGAAATACGAGCTTCCTAAATGTCTGCCTGGAAAACGAATCTTCTTCTGAGACTCTCTTTCTCTCGCTGTTCGGCTCATAAAAACTACGGGCTCTCGAGCGAGCTTCTTTCTCTCTCGTCTCCCTCTCGAAGTCGCTCGCAAATCCAACCTTTGGATGTTTCAGACTTTGCTAACCCGCGGACTTTATTCTCCAGCTATTTCGATTGCCGTTTTGAGTTATTCCACGTAAAACCGAGCCGAGGCAGGAGAGAAAGAGGGAACAATGCCACTGCAGCTGTACGTAACGATCACGACGACGTTGTGAACGCCACTGTCTCAGGTATTAAGCCAAAGGACATGGTACTACGGTTATGCAGAAGATCAAGCCTGTGGCGAGCGAGCGTTAAATTTAGGGCCTTGCGAGAGAAGTAGTGATGCGAAAATTAATATCTCCGGCATGCAGTTCGCCGTTTTACGAGGGCTTTTCGACTGCGTTTTCGGTGATTTATAAAGACTGCATCGATACTCTGGAGAAGCGAACAAGTTATTTTAACGGTGCCCTCCTACCCCTAAACCAATCCTCGTACTCCTCCACCACGATTCAATATATTTTATGACGGATTATCGAGACCGAGAGAAAAGACGCGTTGCACGATTTTATAGGAGTAAAAGAAGGATCGAAGTTGCGGCGCTGCGAGTTGCGGATTTTTCTGACATTAATGTCGCATCATTACAAATACATCTTTTCCGATTTATTTATCGACAATAAAAGTGCTATAATTTACAAATGCGCTCGTAAGGCTTCCCGGAAATTCAATTTGTTTTTTTGCGATAGCGTAAAATACTGATGTAGTTCGAATGGAGGAGTGTAGTAAATAAATGTTTATTAGCTGTAAATCGCGTTCACATGCATTTCAGTCCTTCTGGAATCAGTTTGATATGTTTTGGAATTCGGATGTAGTATCCGGTATCGACTGCAGCTACTTTTTTACGAAGAATAATTATACATTTGTTGTCTAATAATTTCGCCGTTGAGAAAACATTCAGTGATTGGAAATAGATTTTTTTGCAATAAGGAAAGTCACTTTATATACGCTACTACTGCCTTTGAAAACGAATTGGCAAAAGAAAATGCCATTTTAGCAGAAAATTCGAAAAATCGAGAGAGCAACAAGGCTCTGGGTAAAACCTCAATTTGTTCAGTAGCAATCTAAAGTCAATCGTTGGATTAACCAAATAAAAGAACCTTTCATCCCCATGACCGATGTCGTTTTTTCCCCTGAGCTCTCCCGGTTAATACTTGAAACGAGCGCGTGTAGCGCCGCGAGGCAAAGAGAAAAAGTCATAATAGCCATTTGGCCGTAATCCAGCGCGGGGCCAGAGTCCGCGCGCGTCTATAGAGCTGGCGAGTGAGCTTTGCTCTTTTAGCGGCGCTCTCGCACTTTTTCATCGCGAAAATAGAAGCAGGTGTGTTCCCGGAACGCGCGTATTTCTTTGAACCGCATAAATATCGATAATCTATTGCAAGCGCGCGGTAGCGTCGGCGGCGAGGAGGAGCGGGGCACCGAGTGGGAGGGCTAACGAGCGCGACGACGAAGAGCTGCTGCTAAAGCCGCACGCGAGTAATTGCTCGAAAACGAGTCGGCGACAACGGACGGCCCACACCCTCTCGGGCTGTTTATTACGAGGCAGTTGCCGACCAGAGAGGATTTTCGTTCGAGTGCGCGCGAGTGAGAAAAAGAGGGTTTCAGAGAGAGAGAGAGAGGGAAAAAGTACACCCGGGCATAAATTTTTTCCGAGCGGTTTAAAGTATCAACAATTTTTTATTATTATTTCTTTTTGCCAACGGATGTGCTCCCGAGCACTTTGGGAAAATGGCGAAAACTTTTTCGCTAAATTGCCGGGAAAATGAACGCGTGTAGCGCAGAGATGTTTTACCGGATTTTTTTCCCTTTTTGTCTCTTGCAAAATTACGTTGTATCGTTGCGACTGAAAATACACGTTTTTCGTGCACGTGGACGCTATTTTATTATCAATCACTACCCGCACATGTGGCAGTCATAAATAAATTACGTAATGGGTAATTTAACCGTCGATAGTGGTAATAAAAAGTCGCGATGTCAATTTCAAGCTAAATAATCCAAGTTTATTATCTTAATAAACAGTTCCATAAGCTAAGCCCCTTCGCAATTGTAAATCGATTTCCTCATTTTAAACGGCGCCCATCGATCAACTCGAAATATAAAGAGCCAGAAATGAATCGTGAAAACTACCCTCTCTCTCTCTCTCTCTCTCTCTCTCTCTCTCTCTCTCCCTCTCTCTCTCTCTCTCTGAAAGCGTGCAAAGCGACCACTAAATTTTAAATCGCGCGATCGCGCGACAGAAGTACAGAGAGAAAGAGAAAGCGAAAATCAGAGACTCGAGGCACGTAAATATTTTCGACAACGCCGCTTCATACTCGTTCCCCCGCAGTTAGTTCCCCGAGAAGTAACCCCGTCGCATTTGTCGTGCTCGAGCAATTGAGCCAGGGCTATATGGACAAGCGCTTAGCTCAGAGCACATTCTCCGATCGACACGCGTGTATACACACGGCAATCCGACGAATGCTCGATCACAAGGGGAGGAGAAGCGGAAGAGAGAGCAGGGGGGATAAGAAGGGCTGGGGTGAGGCCCGCGACATAAATAAGCGTTTTCCGCAGAAGGCCGTAGAAGCGATCGGTCGGGCTTTGACGCGCGCGCACTTACGCTCTTGCCGCCGATTATCATCTCGCCATCTGTTCGGGGAGAGCGCACTGCTGCAAAATTCCGCTCGCCGCTTGATCGAGAAGCCCCGAAAGGGAGAGAGCTCCGGGCCCTGAAACATGATATACTCCGATCGGTCGGTCGAGCCGAGTGCACTATTGAATTTCCAGGAGAGAGCGCGATCGGTAGATACGGCCGCCCCCCGCGGTCGAGCGCGTGCCGCTTTTTCACGCGCAGCCGGCGGCGGCGTTGATTTACTGCCACGCGCTCTCGTACGATGAGAGAGAGTTGGCACTGTGATCGAGTGCTTATTAATTGGAGCATGGATAGGCCCCGCTTGCTTCCCAGTCAATGGCCAAGTATATTGTTTGGAGCGAAGGGCCTGGAAAGATCGCACGGATGGGTTGAGAGAGGTCACGGCCTTCGGGGCCTCGAGAGGTTTCTCCAGTCAAAAAGGCCTTTTGCCTTAAGTACATCTTTTCTATGCGCATGAGTAACGTTCGTTGAATTTTCATTTTACTTTTATTGAATATTTTTCTATTGTTCTTACGAGAGTGGAGCTCTGGTGGAAAGAAAAATATACGCCCTCGTTAAAATGCTAAATCTTTCTGTATCTTTAGAGAATGTATTTGAAAAAGGAAGTTCAGTTAATATTCTAAGCTATAAAAACGAAATATGCGCCGTGAAGCATGTAATTAACGTCAGTCCCTATAACTACCGTAAAATAAGAGCCGCGCGCGCTTTTATATATCCCTCCCCCTCTCTGGCATGTATTAAAAGTACTTTCTTCAACTTCCCCGAAACATTTACATAAGAATTATAACGGGCAATTATCTAGTAGGCTAGCTAGTAAATCGCATTCCTGAATACGCGTCCGATTATCCGGAGCCCTTGCTAGATAAGCCGCAAGGCTCAGCGCAAAGCAATTCCCCTTATCAAGTCCCCTTTTACTTTCCAGGCGCGCAGGGGAAGAGCAGGGGCAAGGCGCGGAAAAGCCATTACTTCACTCATGCTAGTCGTTGGCGCTCGCGCATTACGACTTCACACGATGCTGACCCGCCGCTGCCTTTACGGGCCGCTCGGCTTTTCACGCGCCTATGTAGGCAACGACCGCTAGAGAAACAACGAGACCGGCCGATTTCCCGTTCCTAAAGTATCTCGGCTCATCTTCATACAATGAGCACAGAGTCATAAAAAAAAGTCGTTACGATGCCGGGAAGGCCGTGCGTAAAAGTACGAACCGCCCTTTTTCAGTCCTTTGCGGCTGGAGCTCGTCCTATATACGGACCGGAAGTCGAAGGCAAGCACTGCGTGTTATGTCCTACGGAGATAGCTGACGAAGGAGGACTTGGGGTAGGAGGCGACTGTCTAGGAGATGATGGTTGAGCGAGAAAAACTGAAGCTCTAAAAAGGAAAATCTTTTCTCTATTGCCTGCTTCTTTTTTATTCGTTTGAAAAAATCTTCAAATATTAGTATATTTATAATTTTATATTGTGAAATTGACATTCGAAAATTATTTGAGTTAAGAAAATATAGTAGTATCGAAAAAAAACGGTATTCTACATACATACAAGTAATGCAAAGCTAGTAATCACGAGGCGTTTTCGTCAGTTCCAGTCGAGAAGGTTCAAAAGCCATTTTAGCCGGTCTGTTCTTTCTCTCTTTCGTCATTTCGTCGTCACGCAGCAGTGAAAAGCCGTAACACGTATCGACGCATCGCGAAAGTTTCGGGGGGAAGGTTAGGGTGGGGCAGCAGTACGCCTCTTTCTCTCCTGACAGAGAACCGCCTCTCTCGCGTCTCGGGAGATGTAAACTTATGAGTCTCGAAATTGGAGGCGAAGGTGATGGGCCGCGGCTGAGTTGGAGAAAAAGAAGTAAGAGAGTGGGCGACGAGGGGCGAAAGGCGAGTAGAATCGACCCAGACGTTGTAAGAGAGAGAAGCCGGATAATAAGAGGCAAATAAAAAGTAAGCATCTCGCGCGTCTTGTAGAGAGGAAAAGTTCAAAGTAGAGGAAGAGAGAGAGAAAGACGCGTTGTGGTTTTTTTACGCTTCTCAGAAAAACTTTGGGTATTTGTCATCTTAAATGCCGTTCCTGTGATTGCGGCCTTTTTCGCGCTCCTACTGCTACCTTTTCGCGGAAGAAAGCGAAATATAACCCGCGACAAAACTTGCTGTAGTGTGTCTAGCGACTACCGCGCAGGATACTTATCGTCGTCGTTTCGAAAGATTCATACTTCCTTTAGCGTACCGTTGCCATTTCGGTTTACGGTTCAGGGTTACGAGACAACTCGAGCGGCATAACGTTAATGTACAACATAAACGATGAATTTTGAATTCTTTAAAATTTCAGTCATTTGTCATTGTTAAGGTGGGAGATGGTATTGATCAAAAGTAAGCGTGCGTTTAAAAAAGTATCTATCACGAGGTCATTTTTGAGCAGGGGATCTAACATAGCCGCAGATTAAAAAGCTAAAACGAATGTATAGAAATCCAAAAAAGTGTAACACAATAAACAAAGGTTTAGCTAATGGAGAAGCTTTCCAATAACATGTAATAGTAGAGGGAGAAAAAAGTTCATTCAACTATTAAATTATCCAGACAGCCTGAAAGCCAAGCGAAAGCATAGAGAACAGATAGTTGGGGCGGGGGGAGGGGGTAGAAGTCTCGAGAGCTTTTGTGAATGCGCGTGCGAGTGAGCGACTTTTCGTCAATTTCGCCATTCTTGCCGTCCCTATACCCATCCTATCGTATCATTTGTCAAAGCAAGAAAAGAGAGCACACGGAGGATCATTCGAGAAGTTGTACACGAGAGAGAGAGAGAGAGAGAGAGAGAGAGAAGGAGTCTCTGTTACACGGCTCTTTCAGCCCAGTGATAAATGATGCGAGTACGTACGAGGTCGAGAGGAGCGTTGCGCGAACAATTATCCGAGTTTCTCGATTGGCGATTTTCGGCGGGAAGTATAGATGTCCGCTGGGCCGCCGCGTGCCAGGGTAAACGCGTGACTCGAGTGCCGCCGGACACGTCCACGATGATGATCTCTCTCTTTCTCTTTGGAGCTATGAAAAATCGATCTCGAGCGCGAGAGCTCGAATACGATTAAGTTGTTCCGATCGCCCTCGCACAATGAAGGAACGCCCCAATGCGCATAATGGTCAGCCTAAGACGATTGTTGCACGCTCAACTACATTAATTTCCGGATCTCCCCGATCCAAAAGTCAGAAAGAGAGAGAGAAAGTGAAAGGTGCTTGGGATTCGGGAAATTGCGCGAAACGAATTTTTCATGATTTACTGCCCACCACGACCGTCCACGAGTATGCCCGTGAACGCGATACGTATGGGTAGGAGAGGAAAAAATTAATGATTCGTTGGCGATGGACAGCTGAGAGAGTCGATCGCGTGGTGCTTACTCGTCCGTGACTATTCCATAGCTATTGTCACGATATCCAATGTCATTAAGTTTATGTATTCATGGCAGTTTTATGTACTTGCCTGGACGCTTCTCTACTCCGCGCTCTTCTACAACTTGATTGAGATTTCGTAAATAAATTTATTGTGTGGGATAAGTGCATTGTTGGAGCAGGACTCGATTCGTTAAATCAGAAAAATTGGCTTGTTTAAAAGAGGCTGCTCTTTACTTAGACGAAATTAGCTAACGAGTGCAAGTATCATGAACTTTGTATTTTTCTGCTATTTAGAGCGTCTCAACGGCGTCTCACTCATCTCCTTTCCCTTTCCTTTTTTCCCTTTTTTTTCTTCCTGTTGGTATAACATCGCTGGCAAGAGTATGAAAAGTCAGACTCCCTTTTATCTTCTTAGTACTTCTCTCGTTTTACCCATAAATACATTTCCAGTTTGGCTGTGTAGGGATAAAACTGGGTCGTCGTCATCATTTGGCAAATTTCAAAACAAAATATTAAGAGAAAAAAAAGGAAAAAATGCAGAAAGTCAGTTAGGCGTTTGTTTTTAAATTGTAAGACAAGCTTTACTCTTTCTCTCCTCTCTCCGCGTGCTATTTTTATACTCCGTAAACTCACATGTGTACTTGAAAGAAATGATATATTTATCTTGCGACAAAAATTACGTGTTACATTTTCGTACGTAAGTACATTGGATTATTTTGCTCGAACTGACATTCGGAAATATTTTACATCGAAAAAGAAGAAACATAATCTTGTAAAGGAAACGAGAAAGTTTAAACAATCATATAAGAATTTTAAAAGAAAAACTTCATGCACATACCATGTTACCAAAGTCTCAGAGTAAACATAAAAAAGATGAGACCGACTACATCAACGTTTTATTGGTGGTAAATACATTCGGAAATCGTAAAAGAAACACATAAAGAAACATAAAAAAATAAATGCCCTTATTGATTTACGGACGCAATGTTTATTGTATCGTATCTTTGCATATCATGGGAAGAAGCTATAGCTGGCGGCATTTCAGTAAACTTTTTCACATGATATAAATGAAAGCATTAGTATTATGTATTTTTAAACTGCGGCGACGTCGATACTATTATTATGGATTTTTGATGTAACATAAATCGGTGTAACGTGCTTCCTACAAAAATACGAGTGCTACTACAACGTGTATTGCATTAAAGATACCTGAAATTTTCTATGTAAGTTCTTTATGCTTTTTACTAGTAATTTATTTCCCTAGTAGAAATTCGAAACGGTAAAATGGCTAGTTCAAATGGCAATTTATCCTATCTAAATGAAACGATTTTTCGAACAATTTTTTAACATTTTTTATGGAATGGACATAACCTCTAAAAATGCCAAGTAAACTTAAAAATCCTCACAAATATTCTAGGCAAAAGTCTGAACGATTACTATAAGTCTAAAGTATAGCTTTTTACCAAGCTAAGAGAATATTCAATTTTCTCTTGTAGCAAAGGAAAGGAAAGAAAATTTGCAAAAAACCATAGTTCCGTTGATTTTTTTCAATTCAACATTTGTGGCCATTTACTGCGAGAAAAATGTGTTAATAATGGCAGAAAAATCGTTTCATTTACTTATGGTTTATGGCCAATAAAACTAGTTAGTTTCAAGCCAGTTTGAAGCAAGAGCATTAAAACAAGCTAGTTTCAGGTTTGTTATTGCTTTGGAAAAATAATACGTTTTTATCTGGCTTGTTACTGGCCAGTTATGAGAATTACATTTCCACCAGGGTTGTTATAAGCGACAAAGCGCATCTGGAAATTAAAACACTTTATATAGGGAACAGCCGTATATTTTTATTCGAGTAATTATGAAGTTTCGGGTAAAGAAAAGGGCACAAATAATTTGCGACGTAACTCACTCGGAATATATGACATATTGAACCTTGGCGTAAGATCGTTCGTCGAATGTCTTTTTCGACGCTTTTCTTCTGGAAATGCCAATTCCGTCCGTAACATTTGTTTAGCCTTAATGATATTCACAAAGGTATGTCCAAAAATAGCCAATGTCTTTTGACATCGTAAAATGAGCCAATCGTATGACGATAATTGTACCTAACCAAAAAAATAAATAAATAAATTAGCTTGATCTATCTTAAAAGAGTTTTATAATTTGTTTTTTAAGCATTAGTTGACGCTTACAATTAGATGTATTTGCAAGTTCACGAGTTGGTTCACTTACTATTGTGTATCTATAGATAGCTTATAAGCTGAACCCTCAATACCCATCTGAGCCACTCCAGAACTTCTTCTCACCTCCTACTTCTTTTCAACTCTCATAGACCTCCAAAGACGATGAAGACTTCAAGACGATGCGCTCGTGTAAAAAGGAGGGCGAGAAGAACGCGCGTAATCAGCAGGCCAAGTCTACAGCCAAGCTGTGTAGGGAGAAACGGGGGGCATGGAGGCGAGCCTGCTGCGTTTTCGAATGGTTTACGACTCGACGACGGTGGCGGCGAAACTGGGTCGCGATAAACTTACCGTGACGAGAGGACAAGAGGGACTCGAAACGAAGGAGGGAGGAGGCTGCACGACGAAAGGCCCACTCCCGAGTCCTCAGACTCACCGGGGTCCCCCTGCCTTCCGCGAACTGCTGCGTATTCCAACGGCCTATGCTTTTTTTCACCGTGAAACGCTGTGAAATCTTTAAGGTCTATTAGAGAATGAACTCGAAAGAAAATTCCTGCTCTCGTTCCATTGCTGGGAATGACGAATGGATGAAAGCAATGTACAGGCGGAAAGAAGACAAAAAAGGATTTGATTTAATAGGGGAAAAAAGTAATTTTAGTTATATTCATCCGTGCGTCTCTGTATCGAGCGTGACAATCCGATGAGTATTGACTTCCTTTAGATCCGCGCTAGTAGAATCATAAAATTAAAAAGATAAAAAAGGTTGTATACGGGAGGCGGTGTCATCCTGACGATATATTTACGCCCGCAAACAGTCCATAAAACGAGAGAACGAGGTCGTTTTCAATTTTTTAGCGGGACGACGGGGAGACAATAGAGACGAAGGGGGGTGGACTCTCACGCGCGCTAGCCCTGAACGCCCATCGATGAGCCACGTGTCCACGTACGTGAGAATCAGATTTTTTTCCCTATGTCGTGAGAGGGAGAGAGAGAGAGAGAGAGAGAGTCGAGCAGTCTCCCCTCCAACAATATGACAAGCTTGAAACTGCTTTATTTCCTCTCCCACGTGTATAAGCGTTGTGTCCTGGGTGCGTCCTATATCTCATTACTTTCCGTAGGCTTTTAAAAAATAGCTCAACCGGGAGCTCGCACGCTGAGCTGCGCGCCCGTCGACTAATGGATAATTTACGGGCAGAGCTGCGGAAACCGCGGTTATCTCACTTTCTCTCTCCTTCTCTCCCTTTGGGCGTTAAGTTCACGGCTCATCGACGTACGACTCGAGAGTGGACACGTGCCGCAGTAACCGCTGGGGCTGGGAAATAAGCACGTAGCGCGCGAATTTTCATGTCATAGGCGTGCGCGTACGATCGCCTGTCGCGTGTGCTCTCGAAAAATTGCCCCCACGTGCGGTAGGACTTGGGGACGCGTAATGTACCGCTAGGACGCCTGGTCCGCGGGAAAATAATAATACGCTCTAGATATATATTGGATATAGGTATATACGGCTGCTCGTTATGCACTCGGTCTCTGTAATCTTGGAAAAAATTGCTTTGGTACGTTCGGCTTGATGCAATTCTGGTGTATTACTTTTTATCGATCGGTAAACTAATTTGTTAAAAAGTTATTTCGATGATGATTAAGTAGAACATACTTTTCTTATTAACGCGATTTTATAAATAATACTTCGTGTCACCGAAAAGTTCCAGTCAGAAAAATTTACAAACAAAAAAAATACTGATATCATAAAGAGATCAATCAATGTTGTTCAGCGACAATGTGCGCAATTTACAAAGGATTACACGTCAGAAATAGCAAAATAATTTTCCAAAGGCTCGCAGCTGAAAATCCCCGGGTACATCGAGCAAACGTCTATATCAGCATCCCGTCCATTTATTAATTCACCCTTCACATTATGCATACTGCCAGGCATATAATGAACAGACGCGCGCGTGCGTGTGGCATAAAGGCCACGGCGTCAATTCGCAGGCCCCGGGAAAGCAACAAAAGGAAAAAGGGAGAGAACGAGGAAGGGACGGGGATCAGAAGTGTCGACCCTCCTAATGAAACGCCATAGGTGAGAGTAGGAGAGAGAGAGAAAAAGAGAGAGAGAGAGAGTTAGCGAGTGGAAGAGGAGAAGCGGCAAAGGAGCATCCGCTGATAGTAACGAACAGTCGGCTGAATAGACGTCCCGCTGACACCCGATGAATGGAGGGATCGAACGCGCACTCGGCTACTACCGGCTTCTGCGTGTATACTCTCTTTCTCTCTCTCTCTCTCTCCCATTCGCATCTCTTGCTGTTTACGATCGAATGCACACGTCCTGACCCGATACACTTCAACGCGGCGCATCGCGGTGCGCGCGAGCAATGTACACATATATATGTATATGCATGCGGTTGAGCGTGAAAGGCGTATCTTCTCCTCCTGCTCTTTGACGCCGCCCGCTGCTACGAGCTACACCGGAGACGCCTCGTTTATCCAAGTGCGCACGCGACGCATCGCGTATAGTTGTCACACAGCGTGACTCTGCGCTTACTTCGCTGCTCGACTTTGTTCCCGGTTTACGTATACACAGGAGCTCTCCGATTGCGGGCGGTAACAGGTGCGCGCGAGCAAGGATCACCGCATGCCTCCTTAGCGATCCGCTGTTTGTCATGCAGGGTAAATACCGAGGGGAGCTACTGGTATATGGCTGACCTGGCAAAATGAATGCTCCCTGCCTTTTTTCTTTTTACGAACCGAATAGAAGCGCGTGGAAACTCGTGAATCTCAACACTTGTGCTCGTTGGTGGCGGATTTATGGAAAATGGTTAACGAGTTGGGAGATGGCGTCTGCTATCTTGCCTCCGCGAAAAAACAATCAAACCGAACAGCGAGAACCACTGTTTCGTTGGGAAAGGGAACGGGAGGAGGGGTTATTCTTTTACCGGACGCGAACAAAAGTGCGCGCTTTAAAGTCACGCGCGCGTGAAATGATGGCTTCCACTCGACCTTTACGACCTGCCGAAACGGAAGAGAGCATATGAGTAAAATCTTTAGGGCATGAGAGAAAGCAACCGCTGCATATTATATATACGGCCCAAGCATTTAAGTCTGCTCGTGCTGATTCGCTGAAACGCCGTATGGACGTAGGTCCATTTGTGCAAAAGCGTTTCACCTAATCACCCTCGCAGCTGTAAAATTCTTTGAAATGTAAGTCGTAAAAAGTTTTTTGACTTGCCATTTTGTTTTTTAAAGCTTTCTTTTTTTTGTTGATAATATGCATTTTACATAATTAAACGTTGTCTATAATATATATTTTTTTTATTTCATGAAAACTATAAAAATCGTTTTATGACAGCTGATCGTTGTATAGTAGTATTAGAAAAATTTCCTACGATGATCGCAATAATGAGCAATTTTTAAAAATTTCTTCAAAATTCTGTCTCTAAGGTGGAATAACATTTTTTTTAAAAAATCTGTATCTTACTCCTTGTTTCTCTTTTCTGAGATGGTTTCGGCATTTAAACGCAAGAAGAACGTTAAAGAAGAGCTGAGAAGAGGGAGCGATCAAAGGCAATTTTTACGGGCGCGCAGACTGTTATTTGGAATTCGCTAAAAGATTTAGGTGACGTCTCAATAGGAACGCCGTCGGGGTGTTTTGTGTCCGAGGCGGAGCAGTATGGGGGAGGGCTT
The DNA here is from genome assembly GCA_030522585.1 of Anagyrus pseudococci. NCBI lineage: Eukaryota > Metazoa > Arthropoda > Insecta > Hymenoptera > Encyrtidae > Anagyrus > Anagyrus pseudococci. Next base: position 19,455 of record JAPYYQ010002352.1, read on the forward strand.
GGCCCAATCGTTAGACGCGCTGGTCAAACCGATTGGAGAACCCGGCCCTGTAGCATGCAGGAGATGTCGACGAGAAAAAAATTTTAGTACTCCAATTTGAAAAAGAATTTTCGACTAACCAGGATCCGGGATGGCTCGTAAATACGTCTTCTTACGGACAGTCGTGCTCTTAAAATCTTTTTTTACAATTTTTTTTTGTTTCATTCTTTTTGCAGCTGGTTTACCGGAAAAAGCGACTTCAAGTTTCATTGTATTCGACACTTTTGAACGTCTTACTTCTTATTTTCAGTATATAGTTATTATTTAAGCATTTTTAAATAATTGATTAGGCGTATTTCAACAAAGTCTGTTCAGAAACTCAATCGACAAATGTTAAACTTGTACCTGCGACCTATAGATGGCAAAGCAAACGCATCAATGACGGAGCTATTTCAAGACTTCAGGTAATGGAAATTATTGAATCATGTAACGGTTTTAAATGATAGAAGGTCACGTCAGTTGTGACAATGAACTCACTTCCAAGAGATTTTCTAACCACAAACTTACACCGTTTTCTTGGGATTTGATACTACAATCCAAAAAACTTATTGTTTCATTTATTACTGGATACCAGGATCTTTACAAAACCGCAAATAGAAGGTTTTGGTCCATTGAAGAAGTCATTGACTTTTTTTCTTTGAAACTGAACTACTCATCTATTGTCTTTTTGATGCTCAAATGTTTATATTCGAAGTTCAATTTTTATATCGTGGTATTTCGTAGTAAAATAATAAATATCGAGGATTGGATTAGTTTCGATTAATAAAACTAGTAAAAAATAAAAATAACGTGTGATTTTAAATATTTATAACTTGTAATTGTGTTTACGATGATTGATTTAAAATCCCGGCAGCTTTCTTTAAAATCATTTTATACATCAATTTTTCATAAATATATGGAAAGATCTAAAAATTCCGAAAAAATAAAATTTTAAAACAAAAATATCTGCAATAAATTCAATAGTCATATTTCAGTCCTTAATTTAATTTTTACTTTTAATAATTTTTCATTTAATCAACATAACTAAAAAAAATTTAAACTTCTAGTATTAATAAATTGAAAGATATTTGTATTTGCACGTACATTGTCTACCGAGAATCCCATAAATAGCTAATATATCCTGCTACCGGAATAAAAAAAAAAGAAAATCCGAAAAAAATTGAAAAAAAAAAAGACGAGACTAGCGAGGCCGGAAAGATTATGGTAATGGTTTTAGAGTCGTAAAAATAATAAGGCGAGTGTCTCGGCCTCGACTAGCGGGTACACTGGCTGCTCGCATGCGCACCGATTCGTTTCGTCTCTTCGTCGTACCCTCCATTACCTATGCTTCGTCCTCGAACAAAGTAGGAAGAGACGACATAAATACTGAGAAGCTACTTCAAAGGAAGATGTACTGTACACGACGACGGCAGTACATGCTAACGGATCTTATTCTGCTGGGAAAATCATTGATTTCAGTCAATTATAAGTGCATTACTACAATGTATTTTTACGGTTTTATATGTGAAATAAATAAATAAAACAAAATACAAGCAATAATTGATTAAAAATTAGAAAATAATCCATGTCATCTATTAATTTTATCTTAGAGTTTTTGCGTAAAACTATACATTAGACCCATTCAGAGTATGAAATTAAAACGTACACTAAAGAAAAGATGAAATAAGAAGAGCAGATCATGGCTGGTGAGAATCAAAGGCCACGATGCCGGTCGTGCAAAAAGTTTTGGTAAGCAATCCTCTTCGCGAATCTCGTCACGCCTTGCACCAATAAAGCGCTGATCCTATTTTTACAGTTTCGCGCAAGGCGCCTTCCTCCTCCTTCTTCTTTTTTTTTTACAAAGCGCCCTTTCCGCTTTCCTCCCCTCTGCTACCCCTCGGTCTCTTCGTGACGGGAATCCGAATTTACGAGGAGAGGCGAGTTACTGTATGCTGCGAGAGAGAAAAAGAGAGAGAGAGAGCGGGGGAGAAACGAGAAAACCTATATAGGCGGGAGAGGGTCGAATTATCCGCTTTTTCCTTTTCTTTCGAATGCGCTTTAAGACGAGGCGCGACGAGACGCCTTCTCCATTCTCTCGATTTACTTCCTCTCTTCCTTTTTTTTATATGTATAAACGTAATATAAGTTGCGGGCACACGCGTATACAGATGGGCAGCTGCTCGGTTGGAAGACGAGCCCAGGGATTCAGGGGAGGATTTAAACGGGCGCGAAGGTGGCCAATAAAAATTATACGGCCGCCCCGGCGAGGCCTGCGGAACTAAAACGCGCTACGGGGATGCTGATGGATTAGAGCGAACAGAGGCTACTGGGCGCGCGCCAGCGCTTACGGAATTTTTCTTTCCGTGATGCCGATAAGGGTATTATTCAATGGGGGAGAGGCTCAACGGAGAAAAAGGGAGTCGAGGTTACTCTGCATTGAAGAATTCAAGGACTTTCGTGTTTGGTATACGACTCTAAAGATTTTTCCGATTCGAAATGGCTACTAACATATTTTTTACTATGCGAATCGCTGGTATATTTTACTCTGATTTAAAAAAAAAAAGTTTTGTAGAGTTTGACAATTCACCTATAACTCAGATGTATAATTTTTTTAATACTCCGAAATTAATTTGAATGTCTTTCAAACTTCTTTTTGATTTTTTAAATTATGTCAAGTTTATTTGATGCAGGAGTTTGAGTATAAGAATGTTCTATTGTCACGTATGAGATTGCTTATGTAGGATGAAAAATGTCAGTATAGAGTGTCAGCAATAAAAGTTCAATTACTTTTTGTTATTATCGCATTGTTAGGCAAAGTAAAAAATTGCTTATCAGAATTTATATTGGCACGTACAACCGGTTTATCCACGCGATCCAGCTGCATTTGTACGCGCGCTCCGGTCTGCCCGTAACGAGTCTGTAAAATTATCCCTCTAAGTTACTCTGCTGCAAATAAGAAACGCCGTTTAATAATTACTTGATTGGAAAAGTAGAAAATTCTATGCTCGAAGATGGAAAATTGAAGTTTTTCGAAATTGAATTTTAATCGGACATTGTTTATGATCGGCTCTAACTAATCATTATATCTATAAAAGTATAACAACTGTAATGGCATTTAATACGCGATGAAACATTCCGATGGATAGAACGAGCTTTCCAATTTGTTGCATTAAACTTTATTAAACAATTTTGTTCATAATTTCTCTCAAATAATTATCACTCGCAGTTTAAAGACGCGATAAAAGACGTACGTAATCGCTTATTGATTTTAGAATTATCAATATAAATACAAATTTCTAGGCGACCAGTAAAACTACATAAAATAATTCCTTATTACATTTTTTTTACGATCACCATCGACATCATCTTCAATGTTATTAAAAAAAAAAGAAAATAAGGGAAAAAGAAAGCTGTAGCTTGCTATAAAATTACCCTTCAAATGAATACGCGAGAGCTGTGCGTTCGCTTATAAAGCAATCGATACAAAGGCCAGTCATGTTGGAGATCAAAAGAAAAAAAAGGAAAGATATCGAGTAGAGCCGCGGAATCATAGCAGCGGAAAATCACGAGTTGCGGGCCTTGCGCCAATAATAACGGCCGCGTACAGGGAGGGAGGGGGCGCAAAGCCGAATGAGAAAACAGTCCGGATTCGCCGATAAAAATGCCGAGATTAGAATACGATATTACCGGGGCATTACCGGCGAAATGATCCTCGGCCGCGGGTACGTACGGAGCTGCGTGATAGACCGGTACCTCCTCCCCACCCCCTCCCCGACGATGCCAACGATCTCTATACGATGCAAAATCGCGAAAAACGCCAGCTGCGTATGGAAAGCAGGCGGGGCAATAAGAAAGAGGCCGAGCGCGCTAGCAAAGTAGCCAGCGCGCGTATAGCGTCGCGAGAGCATAGGCAGGCGGTTAAAGGGGGAGGGGATAAGGTAACGGTGCCGCCGCGTGCCGAGCACGTATATATGCGCGTATAGATGTATATAAGTGCGCCCGGAGTCCGTGGCGTGCGCGCGCGGCAGAGTATATCGAGGAATAGCAATTTTCTCCGTTGCCGCGTTCGCATCGGATATTTATTGCGCGAAACTACTGCTCGATAATACAGTCGTACTCTCTTTGCCCCGTGCCCGCGCCTCTCCTCTATATGCTCCGCCGGAGAGGTATACATCGAAGGTCCGTCCCCCCCGGCGAAACTTTGCACTGTAGACTGCCACTTGCGCGCTTTTATTCGCGGCCTTGATCCAACAGTAGCGGCGGCAGCGCCGGGAGCTCGCCCGTTAACCGTGTCTCTGCGCCCCCGCGGCGGCTGCAGCAGAATTTTTCCCGCGCGTCGACGTGTTTTATGCAGGCTTGATTGAGGGGAGCTACTGCTGCTGCAGAAAAGTTGCCAGGGCGAAAGAGAGCCGAAGCTAGCCGACACACACGCGGCAGTCGTGACTACTAGTCGTCATGCTGCGCTCGGTAAAACAGTCGGCACTGTATCGCTGCAACCGAGAGAGAGAGAGAGAAAGAGAGTTCCGTGAAAAAGTCGTCTTATCGGGCGCTTATTTATGATAACACGCCCAGAGCAACAGCCTTGCTCTCTCTCCCTCTCTATATCCGCGTTTTAATTAGTCCAACCTCACTTGCTGCCTCAGCAGGCCTCAATAAGCTACAGCTTTGCCTCCCTCTCCCTCTCTCTCTCTCTCTTTCTCTCTCTCGAGACAGGCTTGTTCATCGCAAACGGCCATAAGTTTACGGGCATTTAACATCTGCTTGATCGGAGCTCGGGACGACGCGGGCGTATTATAAAGTCCTCGGCTCTTGGTTACACGCGTGTATTCGCGCGCTCGTTTTCATCTCGTCGCTGTCGAGGAGGAGGAAGAAGACGACGCGGCGCAGGGCTGGAGGGGAGGTTAATGCATGGCCTCTGCCAGGCCGATCGGCAGATACTGCCTGAGCGAGGCCAGTTTTCTTCCCGGCATTGACACATGAATCATGAGAACCGCATGTGGTGTGCATGCGCTCGGCTAAGCCGAAGGAGCCGGAGGAGGAGCAGCTCCGCGGGAGGAGGCAAGAGACGGAGAGAGAGACGGGCATTAAGCGACGGGATGAAGGAGTCGATCGGTTAAGTACACGGAAATAAATGCTCCTCCTGTCTCGCGGGCGCGAGCCTTCGGCATGCCCCGGGTATTATAATGTTACGGCTCTGTTGCAGCTCTTTCGACGTCGAACGCGTCGCGAGAGATGATTTAGAAGCTTGCCGAGAGACCCTATGTCCCGATGAGTTTATACGACTCTCTGAATAACGCTGGGGATATATATATGTGCAGGATGGAAGCTCGCTAGTTTATCCATGTGAATTTCGCTGCTTTTATTGCCGCTTGCCTGCGATACTCTTGTTCGATAGCTAATACACACCGAGGCCGTAGGTATCCGAAAATCCTGTGAATTTTTTCAACAAATTTTTATCTACTTGACTATTTTTTGTAAAAAAAGATTCGATTACGACTTGTTGAATAAAAAAAGAAACATCATCTATGAAATACAATCTGGAAATGGATAATCAGCATTACACATAAATCGAACGGTTCGACGTGAATTTTACATAACCTCGCATAAAAGCCTCGAAAAAAATTCTTTTATCACCGCTAGCGCTCTCGAACGATTGCTCGAGCGATCGAAAAAAAGGCCAGTTTATTTCACATTCGATTAAAACTTTATTCGGCTGGGCTCGGGTATAGCATCGGTTAAAATGAGCCTCTCGGTGCATTATTCACGGCGAAGGCATAGGCGAACACAGTGTAAGTCGAGCGTAATTTTTCCGAGCCCCCATAAATAAAACCTTTAAAAATGCACAGCAAGGAGGCAAGAATAAGAGAAAGAGAGATAGAGAGCAGCAGCAACACAATCGAAGACTTATTACGGCTGAGTAAGCAGGAGCATGTTATGGTGTGTGAGTATGTGTGTGTGTGTGTTGTTGTTGCGGGCACGATCTCGCGCTGTCATGCAAATCGCATAATCCAAAGCAAACACACTTGTGGCCCAAGAGCGCGAGAGAGAGGGAGAGAGAGAGGGAGAGTTGGCGCGCTATCGCATATTTATAACCGCAGCGCACGCACGCACGCGGGCCTGCCTAGCCCGGAGCATGGACCGCTGACGGCCGATCGAGCCTCATCTCTTCTCGATGTACCCTCGTCGTTCTCAAGGCTACTGCAGTCCTTGGGGGATCGCGTCCTACGAGATGCGCGTGTCTCGTCGTCGAGTAGCAGCTGGAGCGGCGGCAGGAGGAGCGACAGTGGCTAGCTTATACCGCGTTCGTTTGCATATCTCGGAAGAGAGGGAGCAATTCGCGACGAGCCGGCATGCGAGCGGCGGCGCAAATATTTGCGGCTCGCCCGATCCCAAGCGATGATTGACGCGAGTGTGTATTTCGAAAATAGCCGGCTCGCGTGCGCCAAGGTGTAAAATGAAATTTAAGAGGGGCCGCTCGAGTGCTAGTCGAGTAAGAGGCTCCATATCTTCCCTACCGCTTCTCCTCCTCCTCCGCTTGGAAAATTCAATTCCCATTAGCGGGCTGTTTATCGCTGGATTAGCCGCTGTTTTTGCACGAGCTGGTAATTAAGAGTTCCCGCGAAAACTGTAACTCCCCCGAGGTGTCGGGACCTCCGTACGCCACTAGTAGCCCGAGGTAAAAGTCCTGCACACCTAACCAGGAAGCTTGGCAAATAGGAAATTAACGCTAATAGCTGGGCCTAATGTGAGATTATTCAAAGTAGTTATTAGCCACTAGTAATTTAGATATCAAACAATTTGATTAATACATGGCTGTTGGGAGGAGAATTGCCGGCTGGAATAGGCGAATGTGTTTAGAGGCCATTGGTAATAGAGTCAAATTACATATTATTGTTATTGAATTTTAAGCGCGGAAAATCGAACGCGGCCGCTCCTGCGTGTGCCGGCTTGGAAAATTAAACGGGCAATTATAACAGTAATAAAGATTTCAGGGCTTACACGTCGTAGCAATAGCCTCTTTCTCTCGCGGAGACGAGGATTTTTGCCTTGTAACCAAAGTACTTACTAATTTCCAAGAGTTAAACTTTATGAAAGTAAAGTCGTTGGAACTAGGAAGGAAAAAAATTTTATAAGACCTTCCCCCATTGTTGACTCAAAGAGTCTTTCCCAACGATTTCTTACGAAAAAAAATCCTCTATTTTCCTTCTTAGAAAACTATCACTGCTACGTATTACCGATAATCCTTTGATACCTACAATTACGCGTTTGCCCGGTTAATATCCATTACGAGACCCGTTTTTTTCTTCCCTCCCCCTCCCCCCCCCCGCGAAAATAGAGAGTGCCTCCTTACTTCGTTCCCGCCTTCACTGCCATAAAAACGAACGCTAACCCAGATGCGTTCGGGTTTGACCGTACTATGTACTCTTCTAACTCTTAGACTTGGTAAGAAAAAGAAACAAGATAAAGAGAAGAAGCCGAGGTTAATAATTGAAAACGATGGAGAGAGAGAGAGAAAAAAAAGAAACTCGACTTATCCCCCTTGGAGAACTTAGAAAGCGTGTAATGTCAGAGCAAGCGCTAGTGCACAATCTCCCCACCTCTCCTACCAACTCTCTGACCACCCTCGATCACCGGTTGCGCGTCTGCACTTACGCACCAGTTTCGCAAAGTTTCCTACGACGCGTCGATGGCAATACATCGCTGCAGCGGCTTAAGCACTGTGCTCAGCACTCGCGGAACACTCTCATCTGGGATAACATTTAATCAATCCGAGAAAAATAAAGCGAACGAGTTTGCCAGTCTAGGCTCGGCTTACGTAAAGTTAACGCTACTCTCTTATGGCTTGTGATAAATAAAGTTGGGTTAAAGTAGCAGTTACGTTAGCGAGTTTGTTCATCAAATGATTTTATAGATATATTTTATGCGTCGAAATTTGTGTAAATCTTTCCGAACTACTTGATCTTGTCTGCCGTTTCGTTTTTATTATTTCGAATCAAATTTTTGCCTGCCCTTTGCCGACTCGACGCAAGTTGCGCGGAGTAAGATGTACACTTCAAGGTAACTCCGCCGTACGTGGAATGCAAATAAACAAAGAAGTTTTGATGGATTGGCGGATAATTAACTTTACGCTACGGTTTAATGTGTTAAAATAAACTTTTTATAAAACTTTATAATTGGATAATTACGCGGCGCACTCGTAGTTCCTTATGCTTCTTCAATTAAAATAAATTACTAAAGACACATGTTTGTTGTTGAAAAAAAGTGTAATGTTTAAAAAGTTTTTATTGGTAACGTTCTTTAAAAATATACTTATAACTGCACTCAAAACCCAACTCATGTGAAATTAAATGTGATTAAAGTATATAAATTCTCGGTGTTACCAAATGTAATCGAAATTAATTGCTCGAAAAATTAAAAATCTCTCAGTCTACTCGCTGAGCAATTAACAAATTTGGTCTCTCACCAAATAACAAATTCTCTCGCACAGTCTTAAACTCATTGCGAGAGCAAATAATTACGCATTCGCGCCACACGCTCCGCATTACACGTAAATATAGTAATGCCGCAAAGAAGGACAGAGTGAGAAAGAGAGAGAGGGAGCGAAGTACAAAATAAGGTAAAACGCTGACTCTCCAGGGATCCGCGCGCGCTTACCCGCTGAGCAGCAGCAGCTACTCCCGGCGCGCTCGCGTCAGCTGGAGATATGTGTGCGCGCGCGGGGCCCAAAAGAGAGAAGTCGTAGATTTGTCCGGCGGACTCTTAACACGAGAAAGCTCTTACGTATGGGCGAGCGCGGCTTCGTATTTCAGCTCTCGCCCGATGAGAGATAAAGGACGGACTTGCGCGCCTCTTCGCGAGTCCCGCATACGTATCTTCGCCCACCTCTACTCCTCCTCCTTCCCTCTTTCGCAGTTTTGTCTCTCCCTCCTGCCAATGGCTAAGCGAAGGCGAATTTTCTTGCGGATTGATCGGGGAACTGCCGCGCAAGTGGCGATTGACCGCGAGAGAAAAAGGCTGGAAATGAAAAGAGGCAAACTGCTAGCTTCGCTTGCTTCTTAACCCCTTTTGCCCGCTCATCATCCTCTCTATCTCTCTTTCTCTCTCCCTGTGTCTTTTTCTTTCTTGGCGTACCGAAAATATATTGAATGCTGGAGACTTGCCAGCGGAAGAGCATCCACCCTACAATAAATGCATAGGAACGTTCCGGAAGATATTCCTGAAATGTCAGCATAGTTCGGTACGGGTCACTTGATAACCGGTGTATTTTCGGACCTGCTATGTTTGAAAACAGATGTCATTGCTACGATGCCCTGCGCCACGGGAGACTCGAGAGAGAAAGAGAGAAAGAGCGAGAGATCTTGCAGAAACAGAGAACATGGCACTCTCCCTATTTACACTTGGGCTACTACCGCTGCAGTTGTAATTGTGCGAAGATGCTCGTAAACGCTCCAGATTCCAAGCAAATTTAGCGTTCGCGTCAATATAATCGATATAACTTAAAAAGAAACGTTATATTTCATCCAACAAAAATCATCCGAGTTTTTGTCGTTAATAAAAGATTTCAAGATTACACCGTTGAAATTTCGTCTGAGCCGTTGAAAAATCACGGCCATAACTTTATTCTCTCATACGCAATTCGATGAAATTAAAAGCTCGACATTTATGGCGAACGACAATAATAATCTAACTGCCGATCCTAGCCGAAATGAAAAAGGTCAAATTTATATCCCGAAAAGAGTCCCGATATTCACGATGTTGGAGAGAGAGAGAGAGAGAGAAAGGTGGAAAATTTTTATCGCTCCAAGAGCATTTCATCCTCGCTAAGAGGATCAGCCGAGTGTGCAAAGAGGGGAAAAGGAAAGCGCCCGGTGAGAGAGCGTCATCGTTTCCTATGCGAGGGGCGGGGTAGAAGGAAGAGGCCACTCTCGCAGCCTGAAATTTTCGACGCGCGTCAGCAGAGAAAGGGAGTGAGACAACGGGGAGGGAGGGAGGGAGGCAAAGAGCACGGGAAATGCCCAAGGAAAATACGGCAGACGCTCTTTCTCTCTCTCTCCTGGGAGAGCTTTCGCACACTCTCCGAGCACAGAACGAGAGAGGGAGGAGGAGGGGGTTAGCGTAAAAAGAGCGCGCGAATGCAGTAGCGCCAGTTAACGCGAGCGCGCGTATCTGCGCTTTAATCTTGAAATACGCGCCCCGGCAGTTTCGTGCACCGGTACATAGAGCAGAGGGTGGGGGGGGGGGGGGGGGG
>JAPYYQ010002353.1:0-19919 GCA_030522585.1 Anagyrus pseudococci
GATGAGAAAAGTCGTTTCATAAATGGGAGAAAAATGTATCTATAAAACGTCCATTTCTATTTAAATTCTACATTTTTTAGTTAATAAATGGTTTTAATTTCTACCAGGGATAAAGTCACAGTAATTATTTAGACTTTTATTTAGAGAATTCGCGAGGATTTTAAGTTCATTCGGCATTTTTAGAGGTTATGTCCAAACCATAAATAATGTTGAATAATCGTTCGAAAAAATGTTACATTAATATGCACTTGATAGCCAGTTTTGATGGCCAAAATATGCTTACAAATTTCCACCAGGGCTTTTATCTCAAAATTAAGTATTTAAATTGTATCTATAAAATGGATGAATTTGATGAGAAAAATTGTATAGAATTTAGATATTTCTAATATCTAGTATTTGTATAATCTGTCCATTTTTATGAGATTCATTTCTACCAGGGAATGTATACTGCAAACGCATATATACTACACGTGTACGTATGAGAACTCGTGAAAAAAGCCTTCGATCTTTTAATAACTGGAAAAAATGTCCAGCCCCATTATACTCTCTAACATAGCCGCATAGCGTGGATTTATCAAACCTATTATTCTATCGTCTTATATCCATCTCAAAAGAGGCAATATGAAAAAGCTCACTCTCAACAATAGACTCGACACGTAAGCTATCGCAAAAAAAATAAGTCTCTCCCCTGGTAGAAATCGCATATAGTTTCTACCTATAAAATCGGTAGTTGTACAAAAACTACCTTTAATTGGGCGGAACTGCTAGCCATTTACTACCTATAAGTGAAACGCTTTTTTGCACCTTCATCGCCCACTTTATGGTTTGAGTTTTGAATTGGTATTATATAGGACGATTACAGGTAGCTTTTTGGTTACTGTAAAAAAAAGTATTAACGCTTGCTATTTTATAGGTATTTTATAGGTGTTTTCTAGTTATCAATTAAAATAAAACATATGAGTAGTTATGATACCGATACCGATAAAATAGCTATAGTATTTTACCGATAAAACGTAAATATAATTTGTCTACATTTTATACTGATAAATTTTTTTCATGGCTGTAAAAGATAGTCAGATTCCTACCAGGGTCTGTGAAAAAATAAAGATGAGAGAGAAACGAGGTAGCAGAACATCAGCACGACGTTGCTAACGAAAACTAGTCTAGTTTAAATTGCCGACGAAAACTAGCATCCTGCTAAAGCTGCCACAAAACTAGTACATTCCGCGGGTTTGCGGCGAAGACTAGTGCATTTCGCGAGTTAGCGTCAATTTAAATATAGATGTTTTATAAATATACGTAACAACACTATGTTTATTCAATAGCCTTTTTAATTATCTTATACATTTAATTATTTATGCTTGTTTGTTGAATATATCATTGTCTTTAGCTGTCGTTCCAAAATGTACTAGTATTGGTCGCGAAGTGAACTAGTTTTCGCCGCAAGTTTGCGAAACGTACTAGTCTTCAAGGGCAATTTAAACTATAATAGTATTCGTCGCAAACCGTTGAAATATACTAGTTATCGCGGAAATTTCAACTGTACTAGTTTTCGTCGGCAATTTAAACTAGACTAGTCTTCGTTAGCAGCGTCAAGCAGTTCCATAACGTTTGCCTGGACTAATCAAATGTCCTCATGATAATCGTAGGAAAACTCCGAGTCTCTGGGCTTTAGGAGTAAGATTCCCCGAACGGGTCGTCGCAGGCCGGGAGAAGCGCCGAGGCTGATTCGAAAATAGAATCTCCCGACACCTGCGGATGTATTTACGGTTCAGCCGACTCGGCGCGCACGTGGTGATGCACGTCCTTACACCCCGATGACTAGTCGGAAAACCGTTTCCAACCAGTCTTTCCAGATATACGCCTTGTGCCGTAGACTTGGAGGCTTAACGATCTCGCCTTTCGTATATAGATTAGACAGAGCCGCGTGTGGACGACGACTGACTACCCTCATACGCCCTGCCTTTCTTCTACGTATTTCTCCCAAGCTCCTGCAACGACGCCCCTTTTTCGTCTTACGTGTTTACTCGTAGACTTGGCAGACGCATCGCTTAGTGTACTTGCAATTTTTATCGAAGACTGCTCGATGGAATTGCTTCAAAGTTTACTTCGGCTTTTCTTTTAATTGCTATTTTCAGAACTAATATTGCCAGGATTTATATACAGCCATGTGAATGACGTCCGATTAAAAGTGTAGAATAAAAAGAACGTTGTCAGGCATAGGATGAGAAGATTTCACGGGGAAAGGCAGATAAAGGTGAGCAGAGAGACGCACTGGGCAAACGGAACGCGAGTTCAACAGGTGAATTTGCTTTGTGTTCGTCGAGGCCCTCACGTCACAGCCCGTACGCGCTGACATTACTCGGGTATACGCTCTTCCGAGCGGACAATGGACAGAGGAGGATTCTGCGCTCGGGCCTCCGTTCTATAAGCCTCCCTACTGCACCGACTACAACTGCTAAGCGTCTGCTCTGTCAGGAGGCTTTTCCTCATGACGCCTACCGATCTCTCCTATATCAAATCGGCCTTTGTAATATTTCAAGGACAAAGACACGTACAATAAATAAACTTTGACATTCGTCCGAAGAACAGCAGGCTAATCATGCACAATCAGATCGCCGATCAGGCGAATCATACTCAACAAGTGACTTTGGCTTGTTAACCCGGCTCGCGCATTAAACCAGACCCTCCGAATACACAGCTAACGTCCAACTATACGCACCTACTGCGAGAGAGGCTCGTTAAGCTGATCGATTTGCCGTTCGCGAGTAATGACGTCGCGCCAGCCTCGTTTTCCAGCGAACGCCCCGAGTCGCGAGAGCCTTACTCGCTCCCCTTTCTCTAATATTCATCTGCCGAAATTAATCAGCGCGACGGCCCGAGCCGGAGGCTGAGAGCAGCCTGACGAGTACACTTGACGGCTTTAATGGCGATTCGATTATAGAGCGATCGCGCGATATCGTAATGCTAAGGAAGCAACGCTATACTCCCTAGGCCAGATTCATAGCTATTTTTATAATAACCGCAATTTCTTCTCGGTTGAAGAATGCTTCTCGGGATTTTATAAACATCATTGACGCTTCGTGTTGGATCGCGAATCCTATGGATAAATAGCCGTAGCTCTCGTCGACTCTCCAATGCAGGGCGCTTATTCCAGCTCTATTGAATATCTGCAGAACCGCATGGCTAAACAAGGTAAAGCCAATCGGCTGGCAAAGTCCCGAGAATCCAATTAACGCTCCGGCGCAGGAGAGCCGCCGCGCACTACTCCAATCAGCAGCGTACACCAGCGAACTTTTTCCGCAGCATCGATTTTCCCAGCTGGCAGCTTGTTCCTCGTCATTTTTTCCCTAGACTCCTCCTATACCTTTCGATCCTGCGGCCCCCATTATTTGGCAGCTCATTTTCACAGGTTTCCAGCCGACAAATGGTAGCAGGCCGCCGAGGCATATTATGCAGGAGTGCCTCCTCTTCCCTATGCGTATAATCCCCGGAGGACGGCGGCCATCGAGATTCGGAGTTTCAAAAGCACTCTCTCTCTCTCTCTCTCTCTCTCTCTCTCTCTCTCTTCCTCTCCGACGGCCTGGACTTTGTCGGGGCGCCGTAAAGTCAACTTACCGCCGCTTTCACCGACTAATCGGGCAATAAACCATTGGAACCCCCTCAGAAACTCCTGCTCCTGCAAGTACATCTATCTATATGACCAGTAGAGGGGAGACTGGTAGAAAGAGAAAGAAAGAGAGGCACAAGGCCGTAGTGGCGATTTAAATATTATTTACACACCCGCGAGTAGGCGCCTGTTATAGAAAGCGCCGAGAAGCGTCTTGAGATGTAATGTACCTGCACTGAGGTGAAACCGTGGTTCGGATCCCGAGCAAACGGATTTATTTTATTTTTCCAAAGCCACACACCGGCGACCTAATAGTAAATATCGTCGCGCTTAGTCGTTATTGGCATTTTACGATCGGCTTAAGGGTATAATGGACGGGAAAACTAAGGAGTTAATGAGACTGTAAAAACCATTCTTTCAAAGGCGTATTTCTTTTTTCTCCTCTGCGCCCTTTGGAAACCGGCTGGAAAGCTTTGTTTTTCGACTCCAAAGCGCTTAGAGTTTTAACTTGAAACCAAAGAGCTTTTTACCTTGGAGTATGTTTGTATCTGGAATTTAGCAGCCGTGTAAAGTTTATAGTCTGCAGCAAACCGAGTCATACTGATTGTTTTTTGTTAAGTTTTTCAAATATATATCTACAATACTTAAAATTTGAACGTGACAAATTGTATGTTCATTAAAAATGGCCTGGCAGGTAGATACACCAATCGCTATATTTCCGATTGTTTATTTATTTATTTTTTTTTAAGAGGGTAAACTTTTTTTTCATCGACTAAAATCAACGCTGATATCCAGGTCAGTCCTATGAAAAACAAAAGCTCATTCCGTGAAATATTCGTTTTATGATATTTTATGCAATTTTCTCTCTCTCTCTCTCTCTCTCTCTGATTTTCAGTCACGAGGTAATTGAATTAAAAATTAATTACGTTGATGTTGCTATGACGACAGCTAATGAGGAAAGAAGAAAAAGCACGGAAATAATAGACAAGAACTCTTGTGCAAAGATTCTTCGCCTAACGAAATTAAATATCCACCGAAAAAATCTAAGCTTAAACGTTTAAAAATCATTAGCGCGAATGCGATAGGTATGAGAATTGAATTGCAGAGCTGCGAAGCTACTAATCGAGAGCCACTACTACATGTATCCTTTACAGAATTAAAATTACGCGGCAAAATGGAAAGGTGAAAAAAGGGACAAGTAAAAATAAAAGATAAAGCAGCATTAGTGAAAGGCGAGTATCGCTTTAAATTCCAAAGCAAGCAGACAATAGGACCAAATATATAGCTAGAGTCTGATCCCCGCTAGTATCTCTGGCTCGTATCATCCGCGCAGCAGGCAAATAAATTCTAATTTCGCGAAAAATCTCCGAAATGAAGGGGTTACAGCGGAAAAGAACAAGAGATAGAGATAGAAAGAGAAAGAGCCAGGGCTGTAGGGGTGCAAGAGGGTGACACACAGCCCCGTACGCTGTAGGTGGGACACTCGTCCTCTCTCTCTCTCGCTCTCTTGGGTGTTCTCCCTCTGCAAGGCTCGCCCTTCACCCCTGCGCCCCTTTATCGATCGGTGCTCGCGCGAATTCAGAGAGAGAGAGAGAGAGAGAGAGAGAGAGAGAGAGAGAGAGAGAGAGAGAGAGAGAGAGAGAGAGTTGCGCACGAGGAGGGTGCTGTAGGCCGTGCAGTAGTCCGCAGGTCTTTGCGTCCACTTGTCATCCGTTGGGGGATGCTGGCTCGCAGGACTTGTTGGGAGGGAAAGTCGAGGATGCGGCTGTTGGGCGTAAGCAGTCCGAGCAGCGCCGCGGCCAGAGACAAAGAGCGTAGAAAAGAAAGTACGCCATGACGCTGCGGATGTTAAGGGCAACGAGGCTGCCAGGGCTGCCGGGGCTGGAAGGGTGTAGTGGGGGCCCGAAGGGATTGGCGCTGGTTATGTGCGCGCGGGAAGCAGCGGCGGCGGGCGCACGCGGCGCCGAGCGAGCCATTGTAAATCAATACCCCGCGTCGAGGCAGCTCCGCGCCCCCGTTACCCCCCAGCGCCCCCAGCTTATTCTCCAGGCCGCGCGCGCTCTCTCTCTCCCCCAGCCTCTGTCTATGTAGAGAGAGAGAGAGAGAGAGAGCAGCTACTGCTGGCGCTGCAACGACTACACGCGCGAATAGCTGGAGAAGAATAGTCGCGCTTTCGCGGATGCCGATGCTCCTGGCACACGCGCATATGAACGCGGACAAAAAGATTTTGAGCTATATCGAGTGTGTATGGGGAAAGGGGAGCTTTGCCTGAGCCAAGCAGTTGGGGGATAGGCTAGAGTAGCGGTCGGTGGGATGAGGGAGAGCAAGGGCTGGCAGGCCGGGCAGCCCTTTTCCGGCTGGCCCGGACGGCTCTCCTCGGGGCGCAGCCTCGCCACGGGGCGGCGATCGACTTTTTAATGGCCCGACAAAGGCAATTAATTGGACAAAAGGTGAGTACGCGGTGGGACTCTGGCCGCCCAGCAAGCGATCGCCCGGCAATTCGAGCCAGCATCTGACGGAACTCGCCTCCAAAGGCATGTCCGATATATGCCTCCTTGCTATTCACGGCTATTGCTTTTTTTCCTCTTTTTCACCGAACGAAAGCCCAAAAGAGAGCGAGAAAGGGCCGGACTAATCGTATTTTGGCCTGGGTTAATTAGGATCGAGTGCACGACATGCCGAGGAAGAATAGGTAGATATCAAGGAGATTCGATTAGTGAGTATGTCAATATAAGCGAAGAATTGTTATCGAATTAGTGCTCCTATGCCAGGTATACCTTTGATCAACGATTTTTTCGATTACACATGTTTTTATAATAACTCGTCGATAGAAAAATTTGCTTTTTCATCCAAGTCAATCTGTTGAAATTGCAGAAAAACGGTAGCTCTGACGTCCAAGCGCGTTACTGCGAATGTTACATACAGCAGGCAAGACACCTGCAGTAGACTGCCGCTCGCGCAAATTTATGCAACCTGTCCGAAAGGCAATGACAACAGCTGGCACGCAGGCCGTAGTAGCAGCAGTAGCAATAAGCGCTCCCTCATCCTCGAGATTAATTAAGCCGTCGGAGTTGGAAAAGTACCTGGCAGCTCTCATTGGCGGGAGAAACACTAGGTTGTCCCGAGGATGTAAAGCAAAGAAAAGGAGGAAAGCTCTTGGTACGCGTTTGTTTTGAAATTTCGAGCGGCTGCTCTCGATCTTTCGCTGAAATTTGAAATGGCTTGAAGAATCGGGGAGAGAACGTCGAGTGCGCGCCGAATGAAAAAGTTGCAGCTCCTCGAGAGCTTTCGACTGGGGTAGAAGCTCCTCTGCTTTTCTCCCATCCTTCCTCGAGCGCCGCCAGATGAAGCCTCGAACTCATCGAGTCTATTTTCTTTTCCCCGGCACGACTCGGTTTGTTCCTGCTTCTTCGACTCTGCACTTTCCTCCTCGACGAGTCTACACCGCGTTCTTTTGCCACGTGTTGCGACGCACAGCACTGACTTTTCACATCGACGCTCGACCCGATCATCTCAGAGAGCAACTCATTGCGCCAACTTCTTCTTGACAGGCGTAAAAATCATTTTTATAACTTCCGCAGGCGCTCTATCGGTCAGCTAAGCAGTTGAAAAATTTCAAGTAAAATATCGCGCCTTCCTCGAATCCGCTCAAAGTCATCCTCAAGTTGTAATGACGGTAAACAAGCATTTTTCACTGAGACAGAGAGAGAATGAGGATGGCCCGGAAAAAGCGAGTAAAGAAGACGAAAGTCGAAGAGGAAAAAAAAAAGAAGAAAAGAAGAAAAAAAAGAAGAAAGTCGTTGGTTGCTCAGAGCATAGTTCCTCGTTGCGAGAAGACAATTACCGCAGCGGGCGTGTAAGAAGCAGTCGATGATGGAGGAGGCGAAGGCGAAGTAGGAAGAAAAAAAGAAAGAACGAAAAAAATAAAGAAAGGAGGAAGCAGAAGGAGAGAATAATCTGGCGAAGGGGGCAGGTGGAGCTATTTGGAGAACGGCCCACTCCGAGTCCTCCGAAATCTTGGCCGCTCTTCCTCTCTCTCTCTCTCTCCTCATCTTCTCTCGGGGCGACTTGGCAACGCCGCAGAGAGCGCGGCGCGCGCGAAAAGACGCGGCGGCGGTGTCCGAGAGCGCGCGAGTACAGCCGCGCGCTAGAGGCCAAGCCATCTGGTTTCCCTTCTTCTCCCCAGCTCCTTCCTTCCGCCGTAGCTCTATACTCGCCGTCCTCGTCTAATACTTCTCCTGGGATCGCTGCAGCTGGCCTCTACTCTAACCTTAGAGCTCGCGCGAGGTGCAATCGTTGCGTTGCCAGACCGAGATGACCTCTCTCTTCTCTACAGCTCCAACTTACGATTATCCGAGCTCTGGCCCTTGTATTGTGCTCTAAACGTTGGATCGCGCGCTTCGCTGATTCGCGTCGCTCGAACACGCGCGCTCCAACTGTACCACCAGCCTTTCCCATCTGTTACTTCGCATCTTTTCTTTTTATTGCGCTGCAAAGAGAAACGTACGTGATTTTTCCGTCCAACCGTCGTCTTTGCCATTAACGTCCAGTTGGACCTGTCAATTGTAATGTTTACGAATAATTAAGCAACTTTGCTTTTTGCAGAGATCTAGCCGCTGAACAAGCATGTTCCGGCTAGTCGATTCGAAGATTCGAAGAAAAGGGAAAGCCGAGGAAAGCCTAAGCGCGAGCGGCAGCTGAAAAAGAGCCGGAGGAGAGGGCCGCGTCATGTTCCTTCAAAAGCCCGGCAACTTTTCCCCACTGGCCCGAAATATAGCAAAGAGTGTACGAGAGAAAGAGAGGGAGAGCGTTCGAAAGGAGAGAGGGGAGGTATAGGCTGCAGAGGGGGCAGCGACGTCATTTGCATTTCCCGTTTCGCAGGGGCGCGCTATGCCGCCGGCCGGTCGGCGCGGCTTTTAACGAGAACTCGTTAGAAACTCGTAAAGAGGCTTATCTGCGATCAAGGCCGGCGAGGAGGAGGCGCGAGAGAGGACACGCCGGCGTTGGCTCGTCAACCGACTCCCGGACGTGTCTCTCCCTCGCTCTCTCAACTTCACATGTCCTCCCGCTGAGCTTTATATTCAGCGCACTCGCACGCCTCGGATGTCCTTAAATTAATCCCTAATCCTTTAGATGATCAAGCTTTTCTATGCCAGTCGGATTGAGGGGTGCGTAATTTTGCTTCGATCATTGCTTCTTTTCTTCAACTGCTAAATTAACTTGTTGATTATTTCGACGCGCGAATTTTAAAATTTTTTACAGCTTGTTATGGATTGTTTAAATATTATTATCTTGCAGATGTCTCTTGCAGATTTACCCTAGGATTTGTCGAAGGTACAGAAAAATTCAAATTTATTTAGATGCAATAAAATGTGAAATCATTTTATCGTGATTAATGAATAAGATGTTTAATTACTCGACTTGTCAGAGGGCAGGTTAATTGCCGACCACAAAAGAATAAGTAGAAGAAGAGGAATCGATGTTTTAAAAACTCACTCGGAAGCAGAGCGGCCTGCTGTTGGAAAGTATTAACACTGAGGCCGTAAAAATGTAACAGATTAATTTGAGACTTCAACACTTGCTGATCTAAGGTAGAAGAAGTAGAAAAAGAAGAAAAGGGAGGATGGCAGGGGCGAAGCCGGCAAGGGGAGGGGAAGACAGAACCTAAGTGGGTGGTAAAATGTCGAAGGAAAAGATTGAGCGCATTCATCAGTGTAGACCCCAATTAAGCAGGCTACTCATAGATTGAGCGTATTATTAACAGTTTCGTTAATTGCCCTCGCTACAGCTCATTTCAAATGTTTACGAGACACTAATAAATTATGCGGCTGCTTTTTTCCAATTGTGACAAAAACTCCTCTTAAATACGTATATTTTACCCTCGCCCGTATACTAATTGTACTTGCTTATTTGGCCTTAACTAGCTTCAATGATCGCTAATGTTTTGTTGCCGTTACAATTTTATACTTCTCTCTCAATTGTCAGATTTTTCTTTTCGACATCGTTAAACAAACGAGTCGTATTTATTTATTAGTCGATATTTGAATAATTTACTTCATCTTTATTGGGTATTTAACACATTTGAATAAATAAAATATTGCCAAATTATCCACACAATACGTGCTGTCCTTCTCGCTTTGCGTCTGTCAATATGCTCTTCTAATTAGCTCGCTATAAAACCAAAAGCACCTGCATTTCTAAAAGTCGAATCTGCGCCTCAGTATTCCCAAACGCCACTCATGCGAGATTTGTCAATTTGAACAAGATATTGCTTTGACTGCTTATTTATAACAAATAGGAGTTTTTTAAAATCAACTGTTAGAGAGGCTCCGTCAAAACTGCGTTATCAACTTTTCCCTAAACTACTCTATCTATAATAAGTAGACTTCTTCTCTTGACGTTAGAAGAGAAACCAAACACACTGGGACAATCCCGCAGACGAGCCCCCTTGGCCTACAATCAATAGGGAAAAGGTAAATTCCAAAAAATAACCTGCCCGCCGTAGTCTGGTAGGCCGGTTCAGAGAGTTGGGCAAAACATCCGTAAGCCAAAGTCGTGAAACCGGGGCTGAAAATGCCGGCGGCGTCTGCGGCTCCAGTGTCCAAGAGGCCAATCAGCCTTAGAACTGGAGTCGGCCCGTCAGAAGTGAGTGCGGCTGAAAAGCAAGGGCATTATCCCTGGCGAGTCGTCGAAAGTGTTTGGCCAAAGAAAGCTAGGCCTACGTGCTGTGCCGGTGTCTCTCTACGTGGGGAGTCGCCGCAAGGTTCTTTTTTCGCGGGACAAAAAAGCTCTCGGCCGGCCTGCTGCTGCTGCTGCTGCTGACTGCGCGCTAAGGCTCTGCTCCGAGCCGTTGTTTCCTATTCCCGTAATCTTTTTTCCCCGCGACTTTTGCCAAGCGCGTCAACGCGGCCCTGTGTGTGTAATGTGCCGGCTGAGCCGCAACAGGTGGCGATGCCGCACTCTACCCGGCTGTGCTCTCTACGATGACGTTCCGCAAATCTGGCCCTCGGATAATTCGGCCTGAACTTGGCTTACTACGCCAGCGATGCGCAACATAAGTTGATCACTGCCAAGACATTCCTTTCCACACGTTTTCTTGAGGCTTTCAATCTTGTCAACATTTTCTGTATCCTATAGATGCAATACATTGCACCTATGTAATAAGTAAATGAAGCGAAAAGTCTTGAGAATCGTCATTAAAAATGCCTTTGATCCCCGGTGAAAATGCGCGTGGAGCAGTGGGCTGGTGGGGGATAAGTTGCAATAGACGCAGCGGCAGCAGAGAGCAGCGCTATCGGAGTGTCGTTCCGCGCGGAATTTCCTCGGGCGGGCAGGCTATATGGGCGCGCGTGCCGGCAGAACAGCCGGCTCGGTATGACGCGGCATGCGGCGGCGGCGGCGGCGGCCGTGTGCGCGGGCTCGGACTACGTGACCTTGCGTGCATCACGTACATGCGCGCGCGCGCACTCTCTTCTTCTTTGTGCCTCCTCCTCTGGCTAGTCTGCCTTGTGCTGGCGGACGCGCGAGAGGAAGGCCAGGCCAATTGCCGGCCAGCGAGATCGCGCGATAAGAAGGCGGCCCACGCCGCAGGGGAAGAACGCGCTATGGAGCTCTCACGTGTATGCATCTGCGCCGGCTTGGGAGATTCATGGAGATGCAGCGCCGAGGGCTCGTCCGAGCAAATATTATTCGCCCGGCATTTCGGCTGCTCTCCTTCAGCCTCTTACAAAATACAAACTAGCTTACAATTTCATCCGCTCGAGGCTTTTCAATTGTTCTTTCTCCACTCCATATCAAGATATGCCATTTGGAAAACCTCATTCTCAAACTACGGCTCCTTTAATTGTCCATCTAATTAAAATTTACATGAGACATTGTGATGGGGGAGCTGACAAGTGCAATCTACATTTCATAAATAAGTCGTGCAGAAATACTTGCTTTGCTCGGCCTAGAAAACCAAAGGGAAGCCGAAAAAAACCGTAGAAAAATAAAAGTTGCTCGGGGTGAGCAGGTCAAAGTATGCCAAGCCGGAGAAGCGCAATTTCGAGAGAAAACTTCTGTCCGGTAGAACTGCGCGCCCGAAACTCCCTCGAAGCTCTCTGGCAAGCCGAACAACTTTACAACTGCAGTGGTCCAAAAAAAGCAGCGCTTTAACATGAAACTCAATAAACAAGAAACAAATAAGCGGAGAACAAACAAGAAACGTGAGTGTAGGTCGAGGAAGAGAGATGGTAGGCGAGGGGGCAGGTTTCGACAGATAGTGCCAGCGCATAAGAGAGCAAAAAACATTCGAGAGCGAAAAGACAGAGTTGGTGAAACGAGAGAGAGAGAAAGAGAGAGAGAGGAAAGAGGTAAAAAGGAGCGAAGGTAGCGTTGCCGCGGGAGTCAATAAAAAAGTAAAGCATGAGCCTGAAAGAGAGGGAAGTAGAATGCGAGAGAACGAAGGCGGAGATGGAAGGAAGAGAGTACGAGGCGGGGAGGCGACACGTGCCGGCGCGCCGTGCTCCCCGAAAAATCCCTGAGAGCGGCTCGTCGGCTCTATATTCGCCCGCCAACCTGTTACCTTATCCTCGTTCAAGGGGGTGAGGCTGCTGCTGATGCTGTGGGAGGTGGGCAGGGGGGGGGGCCTCGAAAAATTTCATTATCCCACCTATTCCGCTCCTCTTTCTACCCGGGCCGCCGCTCGTTCGCGCGCCTCTCCTGTATGGCCCTTTTTCACCTCGACGACGCGCCTTTACACTCCCTCTCTCTCTCTCTCTCTCTCTTTGTTCGCCGATGAATCCGCGCGCGATGTATATTCCGGCGAGAGGTGCTCGTTAGCCGGCCAGCCGCGCTAATTAGTCGTCGCCGGCTGCTCTCCTTTCCCTCGCTCGCTTTCTACACAGACTGCTACATGACTATAGAACGCAGTAGAGCTGTTTGGCCAAAAAGCACGCGGCTATCGACTATTTTTAATGTCATCCTTCTCCCTTACACACTCCCACCCCAACGGCTTAATATACCCGCCGTGTAGTCGATTCATTCCGAGGAATTTACCGGTAAACGGCTTGTCGCGCGGATTAACTTTATTCCCGAGTATTCCCGAATATATATATATATATATATATATCAATGGAAGAGTTAGACAGCCGGAGCCCCGAAAGTATAAGCAAACTAGTTTTAAGAGAAATACAAAGTTAAAATTAAGTTGGTACAATAAAAAATGGGGAGCAACTTTTTCCTTGAGATCCCTCTTATGCAATGCTCTCTCGTCTTATTTTTAGACCACTTGACATTATATCGACGCTGCTAACGAAGACTAGTCTAGTTTAAATTGCCGACGAAAACTAGTACAGTCGAAATTTCCGCGAAAACTAGTAGATTTCAACAGTTTGCGGCGAATACTAGTATAGTTTAAATTACCGTCGAAGACTAGTACGTTTCGCGACCTTCCGGCGAAAACTAGTTCACTTCGCGGCCTATACTAGTACATTTTTGAACGACGACTAAATACAATTATATATTCAACAAACAAGCATAAATAATTAAATGTATAAGATAATTAAAAAGGCTATTGAATAAACACAGTGTTGTTACGTATATTTATAGAACATCTATATTTAAATTGACGCTAACTCGCGAAACGTACTAGTCTTCGCCGCAAACCCGCGGAATGTACTAGTATTCCACTGAAACTCGCCAACTGTACTATAGTCTTCGCCGCCAACCCTCGAGATGTACTAGTATTCGCCGCGAAAATTTCCAAGTGCTAGTCTTCGAGGCAACTTTAGCAGGATGCTAGTTTTCGTCGGCAATTTAAACTAGACTAGTTTTCGTTAGCAACGTCGATATGCAGACTATTCTTGCGCTAATGCATGTACGCCTGGCTTGTTCAATAATGTTAAAGAATTATTGCAATACTGCCACATGTTTGTCATGTGCGTGCGATGTGTTCAAATGTTTTATTCGATTTATTATTATGGTAATTTAACCTAATTTATTGTTGACTTTGTTCTGTTTATTATTATTTTTGTTTTTTTTTTCGAATGAACCGTAACTGTAATAATCAATATTAGCCGCAATAAATTGATATAATTAGAGCATAACTGCACATGATTATTAGTAGAACAGTTAATTATTGCCTCCGCCGTATCCTTAATCATCATAACGTAATTTGCTTCGTGTCGCTGCACGTTATTAACTACCATAAATTTGCAACTAGGTCAGAATATTAGCAACCAGTTTTTAATGACGTCATTAGAAAACCGCCAAATCAGGATGATGCATTTTCGACTGGCATTTTTGTCCAACGACCAATAAAATTTCTCCTTACTTTTCTCCCGACGCGACTTATTTCCAATGTCTTCGTGGCAAATTCGAGTTCCATCCCAAAGTGCTATTCCCCGAATAATTTTAAAATCGACGTCGCCCGCGTAAAATAACAGCCTGCCCGAATAATCAATCAACCTGAGCATCTTCGGGATCTGTCTCCCTCCCCTTGAGTCTATATAAGGCAAGGCTCGATCATTTGCTACGAGGAAAAAGTCGAAGTATATCAAGCAGCTCGGGCAGGCCTACACATTTATTATACCGGGGATAAAGTTGAATGGTCGATCGCGTGCGCAGACGCGCAGCGCCCGGTAAAGTGTGTCACATAATGGGAGGCTTTAAAATATTAAGCGAGTCGTATAATGTGTCCGCGGTACAGCTAACATCGTGAGAGTAAGAGAGGGAGGACAGGGAACTAGTAGTCGTAGGCATATGTGTGTATTATCGAGTGCAAGGTGAAAAGTGGGCCATAAGTGAGAGAAGGTGGGAGCAGTAGGTGTGTAGACGACGACGACGACGACGACGAACCCTATACTAGGGCTTGCCGACGAGGGGGTTAGCTGCCGAGCGGGAGGATCGTTAGCGTTGGCCGCGCGCGGCGGGGCATGGCGCGTCGATTTACGACCGACGCTACGGCTTGCTCGAGGAATGTATATAGACGACGAGTGGGAAGGGCGCGCCGATTGACAGCGGCACGGCCCCCGCCTCGTGCGAAAAATCAACGAAGCCCGCTTGGACATTTGCGTCATCCGCTGATTGAGTACATACGTGCACGCCTGCACGTCCAGTGAGTCTGTGTCTGCGTCTATGCGTCTGCCTATGTCTCTGTTCTCCCTGTCCGATCAATCGCTACTTAACTTCATTCGCGTGATTGGCAGTTTTATTGTCGCTCCAGCCTAACGACGTTAATCGAGCTTGTCCGTTGGTGCCTTGTACAACAATCTCCGCGATTTGTCTTTCGAGGTGCATCATTAAAATATGCTTGCGTATAGTGGAAATCGCCGGAGGAACGTCGAGTTCATTTATCAATCGAGCTAAATTTTTCCATGGTGTAGGCCAGTCTTGTTCTCAAGCCGCAAACACGACTGGCTACTTAATGCCTACTTAACCGAACTGTCGTTCACTTAACAGGCAGATCTTCGCCATCTTCAGCAGGCTCTTCAATTTACAGTTGTGGTAAACGAGAGACGGAGAGGTATACGCAGGCCGAGATGCTTCTCGGTTTTCACGAGTGTCCGGTGTCGGTGCGCGAATCATATATCGTCGTGCGACCGCTAGAGCAACTCCCTCAGCTCCCCAGCAAATCCACGCGATTAAGCGCAGCTCCGGCGCTAACCGAATTCCTCCATCCTGCCCTAATCAGCCTGCCAGCATTAGCCGAGCCGATGACTTCCTCTCCTCAAACTCCAAGACGATTTCCTTGGCACTTTTATGATTTCACCCGGACACAGCCGCACACCGTTTCACCCTTGAATGAGCATTTTAGTTGGACTTTCGATGATTAGACAATTTTAAAAGGTTGCAACAACTGCTTCCTCGAGGCAGATGATTAATGTAGTTATGCAAAAGGAAAAGTGTGTAGCAAAAAGTTTTAGTATTATATAAAACTTGTTAAACTTATTTATTTTATTTAGAGGTTTATTTATAAATTGGATACTGCAATATTATGCGGCGTTCATATGTACACTTAACCGACTTTGATTCTGTCGCAACACGCCTAACTTTATTGCATTTGGCCTATTAGAAAATATCTTAAAAGCGTCTAATATTTAACGTTTATACGACAATTAGCAAACATTTGATACACCTATTGCAATGTAAGGTAAACTAAGAAACGTTCGCGACAGAATCAAGTAGGTTGAGTGTACGTTTTACAATTGCACAACGTTTGTTTGCTGCGTTATTAAATACAACAAGGATTATTTTCAACTTTGTTATAGAATAATATAATCGCTGCCAAGAAAAGCCATCCCTATTCAGATCTGCGGCAAGACTATATGTACTACTATTGAGTTCTAAGGATTAATATACTACTCGCGCGTATTAATTCTAACAAGAGAATAGATTAGATTAATGTAGCCATTTGAATATTTAATTTGAACGATTAATGCGATCCTCAAAAGTATTAACCATCGCCGCAGAATCCCAATAAGGATATAGTTATACACGTATATATAGAGTTTATATATTTATACACGTAGAGAATATGTTGAGTTATTTTCCATTTCTGTGTTGTATAATCATATGCAGCAGCATAAGGTATATCCTATAGTAAAAAATATAACACATATAATAGCAATTTGTAGGCGATGGTCATCGTAAAACTCGGAAACAGTTTCTTTGGAAATGAGCGAAGAGTAGACTTGCGTCAATGATACGTTGATTGAATTATCGACTCTTGGTCCGCACAGCTCCATTAAATCCTGAAAATTATACCTTTCGGCAGCCGCGTAAAGATCTAATGCTATTTTATCAAGATTCTTTACTTTTCCAATGTAAGTAAAGCGCAAAATTTCTTTCATTATACTGCCGCTAACGCCATTTATCACCGCAGTTTTTTGATTTCTTCCGTTTTTATTGTAAATAAACATCTCGGCAAAGACAGAACTTGCGCCTGCCAATATACATTTATGAGCCTTGAATTTTCTATTTCCAACTTTTAACGTTACGTCACTGGGATAGACGGTACGTAATAAGATTTTATAATCCTCCAGATCCTTTGTTTCAATGTTTAGTGTTTCCGAATTTGGTATATCCTAAAGAAAATTGGACTTTTAAAATATTTTATTTCTATTACATAAAGTAATGTCAGTGACTTATAATATATGACAATTTATTTACCTCGTCTTTATCAGAATCGCTAGACCACGAAGATGTGGAATATTTATCATCCATCGTCAGTGATATTTTGTCGTTGTATCAATTTCTTTAAAGAATTCGTATTCTACAAAAAAAAAAAAAAAAAAAAAAAAAATAAAATAAAATAATAATTATAAGATTGTGAAAGCTTGAAAGATAATTAATAATTTCTTTGATAAATTTATTTACTTACATGCTGCGAACACACACTTAACTTTTCTCTGCCAACTATTGCATCTACTTTTGACGGAATGTGAAAGGCACGCTATTCGTAGAGCGTCTCGGTCAGAACTAAGATATAATTTAGCAGCTTGAAACATTTGATGGGGCAAAATTTCTGGAGCTTCAGGTAGATAGGCTTGTTCTCTCACTGTGAGTTGGCAACAGTACCTACGGACTCTTATTCCTTTGCCGACAAATGTCCAACTAGCGTATAATAAAGCCTATCCTGTTGAAAAACAATGGGAAAACGATCGAGAGGCTAGCTCGCATAGTTGCGCCTCTATATATGTATATATATAAAAAAAGTGCTGAAAGCTTGATCGCAGTCTCCGCAGAAGCTGCAGCTGCGAATTCATAAATCCCAATCATCTTCTTCGAACTACGGCTTGGGGGAATATATAGGTATGGAAAGAGAGGGAGAGCAATAGCCAGGCCGAGAGAGCTCGTTGGCTGGGTGGCACGCGTCGAAAACCCCAAGATCTTCATTAAGACGCTCCTATCGTGACTCGGGCCAGCTCTCTAACCGAGCGTGCCACGCGTATCCCAAAAGCCTCCCCTAGATGCCATCTTCCAAACCCTACGACGCTCCCCTCGTTCCTCCGATTCAGCTGGTCGAGTGTGCTGTAAGATTGGAAAAGGGAGGAAAGCTGCTGCAGTCGCGTCATGCTCTCTCTTTCTACATATAACATATATAGATGATACCTGGAAGGAAGCTATTCGCTCCTGCGCCCAGAGATCCTCTCTCATGTCGTAGAGCGGCAGACGGACCTTCTTACACACGCGCTCGTAAATTACACGCCGAGAGGAATATAGGACCAGCCGAGGAGGGAAAGGTTCCGCTCTCGGGTATTCGTTCCCTTCCTCCTCGCCCACTATAGCTCTACCATGCTTTCTCACTCGTACTCTCCCCACCCCCAGCCACATGAGGATCGGAGTATCCTCTTATTTGGCGGGTTAACGCATTCTTCATTCGTCGCTGCTGATATTCGGCTAGAAGCGGCAAATGTCTCCCGGCGGGCCGATCGTAAAAGCCAAAATTATGGGAGAGAAAATATTGTTGGCAGCTTATATGTATATGCCATACGTGTAGCTGTAGGTGCATGGAGAAAGGAGGGGGAAAATAAGCTTGGCTTTCTTTTGCTTGCAGCGCGCTCTCGGCTTATTCAGTATACGCCGCTGCTGCTGCGCTCTTGGAGGCCTTTGACACCGTATGTACGCGGCAATGGAAAAGGAGGTCGCTATACCGTTGACGCGACCGCTCAGCCGGCTCGTATAATTGCGCGGATCGCACGAGTGATTATTACGCGCTGCTATACACTGCCGGGGATGAGGTTCGTTGAACGAACCTCCATGCCGGCATAGGTGGACTTGCCAAGCGTTTTAATTTTGCCTTTGCAACAGCTGTAAACCGCCTCCTGTATAGCTTTGAAAAACGTTTGCAGGCTTTTCAAAAGACTCTTTCCCTCCAATTTTGCTTGATTACTCAATGAGTGTTGATTAGCAAATTTCCATCCGAGATGCCAAAAATATTTCATTGAACAATTTATAAAACGCAAACAAATAAATAAACAATGAATAGTATATATATGTATTATATTATATTACAAGGGGCAGAAGCGCGTTGTTATTCCCGCGCATAAAGGTTACTGCAGTCTCACAAAAACAATGCTTTATTCCCTCGGGAATAAAGCACTGTTTCTTAGAAAATAAAAGACTGCAAAGAAGGTAATAAGGCCAAGTTTGCACAGATCCAAATATTAGAGTGAAAAAGAGGCTAGAGTGAAGAAGCAAGTCGGTTGTTTTCAGCCCGGCAGAGTTACCGAGAGAGGATGATCGTTTATTCCCAATTCCTTCATTCTCTATCGCTCTCGTCTAATGGGCAGCCGCGATCGGGGTTTGCCTGTCGCGCGCCCGAGCGCCCACTATAGATGTATCCCCATATAAGCGAAAGCCAGGCTTGATTTCACGCAGAGCCCGCCAGCTTGTACGTGTAGCTGTATATATTATATAGATTGTAGATACTGCACAGAGCAGGAGTACTGGGTTGGCGCGCATCTCCCGAGTGGCTTCGTTGCCGATTGAATGCGCGCTTCGTCGCTCTCGCTCCCTCGCGTTTGCCGGCGATTGTCTCCTCCTCGCTTACTCCTTGGTGGGATTTTGAACGTGCCGAGAAAGGACGAAGCCCCGTGTCTGCCGTCATCTCGCTAATCCATTTCTTCGCCCCTTCTTGCCTCTCTTCTCTGCTTCGCTTCTTCTTATTCTCTCACTCGCCTTTTTCCCGACTAGGTGTATAGTATGAGCTCTTCCGCTGGGGACTTGGACTTTTGACGCCTTTCACAGGGGACTAGCCCCTGCTCACAGACTAGAAAAATCAAAGACTAATTATATGATGCAAAGATGCCTCTGTTATTTTTCCCTCGAGCCCTCCTACCGGCAGAATTTTTCAATGCGACTTGTGACAAGCGCGCTCCTGTTTTTTTCACAGTTTACCTTTCAATATTACTCAGCGTTCGTGAATCTAGCTTATTTGAGCATTGAATTTTTCCGTGCTACTTTAATTCTGCAAGTATCCATTAATTTAATTGCCGTCAAATTATTACTACAACTTTCAGACAATAGAAATCCGGATGAATTGAAAAAAAAATATGAATGTATGTAAAGTTCCACGGAAGATGAAAGAATCAAAAATAACGAATGAGAAAATAGGCATATGTAAGCGTAACTAAAGGACATTTCCCGCATAATTCTGCAGGCAGAAAGAAAGCGAAGCGCAGTAAAGAGAGTCCAGGGCTGGTAGACCGTGGGCCGCAGAACAACTAATACGAAATAGTACATTACATATCAAGGGACGAAAGTCGAAATTCCCTCCCGGCTGAGGGGTTGCCCCCCGAGGCGAAGCCGAGGGGGGCAATCAGCCGGG
>JAPYYQ010002354.1:0-29319 GCA_030522585.1 Anagyrus pseudococci
CTTCGTACTTAAAAACCTTCAAAACGTCGAGAAAACGCAAAATTACGGAATCGAAAATTTTCACCGTTACAAAGCTTTCTCTTTGAGAAAGCAAAAAGACCAGGGAAGATAACACGCGCGCAAAGCCGAAGTAAAAATCAGCCATCAATCACTCGAGTGCGCCTGATCGAAACCGCACATATATCAATCCGCTAAAGTTCCGCGAAAGATACCCTAAGTGTCCGGAACAAGAAGCGTAAGGCCTGGGGGTGAATGAGAATATATCCACCTTTTTTTTCCTCTTCTTTCACGAAACCTTGAAAATATTCTTGCTCGGCGAAATTTATAATTCAACCCGCTAAGTTATTATTGATAGGCCGAGTCGCCGAGGTTTCAAGTTCAGTTCGAAAGCGAAAGTTTTTGTTTAACTTCCAAAGGTCGTTATCGATTTCTTTTACGAAAACAAAAAGAGTCGCTGTTTAATTAGCAACCAATAAGTTTGTTTTAAAAAAAAAAGCAGAAAAAAAAGTAGCTCGAAATAAGTCTCGTTCGCTCCCCCCTCTCATTCGAACCAACATCCGTTTTCGAGAGACAAGGAAATTACGTATACATGAAATTCTCGCTGGCCCCTCGGTGTCGGGAAGAAAGGACAAGCGGAGAGAGAGAGTGGGCGCGTAGCTGCACGCACGTGGTTTCTATGGATACTATGGGCCAGCCGCGCGTACACGTGGGGCTTTTCGCGCCTGCGGGGGTGGTGGCAAGCTGCCGAAATTCCTTTCCGGCCGAATCGATTTTTCCCAGCCATGTACGACGAGGGATGCAACGGAGGAGAGAGCGTATGCCATGGGCTTATGGAGCTCGCACGCAATCGATGTGTATACGAGGAGAACGGCTGCCCCCCCCCTCAAGATTTATTTAATCGCGATATATTGCTCTGCAACTTGCTCCTCGAGATGCTAGAGCTGTGCGTGTGTAGTACGGAAGGGAAGCCTGACAAAGAAGACGATTATTCATTCTGTTGGGATTAGAATCGTTTTTATTATTATTTGGAGGTTTTTAATTATCATGGTGGTAATGGAATTTATTTATTTAGAAAATGAGAGAAAGGAAGCGAAACGAAGCTTGTGAATTGTATATTTTAAGAGGAATGTTATAAATTTCATAAGGGACAAATATGCTGAGGACCGATAAGGATTCGTAAATCTGCGGATTCGCGCGACGATAAATACGCAAAAAAAAAGTTGCGAGGGAGGGAAAGGTCATAAAAAGAGGAGGCTGCGGCTGGGACTGTCCGCACACGACTGTCATACGCACTTTCTCAACGGGACTACGATATACGGCGCAAGTTTGAAAGCCGCAAACTTCTCGGCAAAGAGAGAGAGAGAGAGAGAGAGAGAGAGAGAGAGAGAGAGAGAGAGAGAGAG
This sequence comes from Anagyrus pseudococci, assembly GCA_030522585.1. NCBI lineage: Eukaryota > Metazoa > Arthropoda > Insecta > Hymenoptera > Encyrtidae > Anagyrus > Anagyrus pseudococci. Next base: position 1,404 of record JAPYYQ010002354.1, read on the forward strand.
AGAGAGAGACTATACAATCTAATATTCCTCGGCTTTTCGAAACAGACCGCGAACTGTTTTCTTTATTGGCCGGATGACGTATGGGCGACTGGCGCGTCCTCGAAAATTACCTCGCACTCCGAAAGCCGCCCATTCATCCTATGGTCTCTGTAAAATTTCTCTCTTATACGGTACGAAAAAATAAAAAAATGAAAAATCGCCGGGTTACAACAAAGCAATAATTAATTAAAAATCTTCCTAAAGAACAATTACATTAAATTAAATATTTTAATTAGTACTCCGCGAGAGCTGAAATCTTGTACGCCCATAGCAAGGGAAAAAGCGCAAAATTGACAAAAGAAATAAATGAGAAAATTTAATTTAGCCCGAGCGGAGTGCCAATCGCCGCTTCTCCTCCTACTCCTTCCTTATGACATCTGTTCGCTTTTTTTAAAAGAAGTCGGCCAACTCTGCAGGCTCTCTCGCGCGCCCACACCTTCTTTTCCAAGTAATTAAAAAGAAAACGTTCAAGTTCCGCCCCGAACTCGACACACGCCACAAAAGAATCTCGCGCGCGACAGTCTCGCCCCCGAAGAATTCATTATTTCGCCGTTTCTCCCTTTCGGTAGAAGCCTCCTTGCACTTTCGCTTTTTCCTCCTTCCCCCAGAAATTAAGCGCCAGCTAAAGACAATTAGTTCGCTACGGCCGATCTCACCTAGCTCCCCGTTCTCTCTCGAGAAAATTTACGCTACACACTTCTCCGCTGCAATCTACAATTACTCTAATTGAATCTAAGAAAACTCAAGGCGTCGAGTGCATCTGATATTCTCCAAGCGTTGAGAAAGAGTCGTAATTCCAAATTGGAGTAGCAACATTGTTTCGCTTAAGAAACTAGAAAACCTACCGACCAACCAGCCGTTTGTTTATACCCGCATAAATCCTAATTAAAAGGCCAATGCACCGGGAAAGAGGAAGCGAAGGAATAACAAATTAGAGAGGCGTACACGGCTGGTAGACAGACAAGTCGGACCAGCTCTCTCTTCTCGAGGGTTGGTGGAAGGCCGTTTGTCAAGCGTCTCCGCGATTTTCCGGAGGCTCGCTCCTCGAAATTCCGTAGGGTAGCCATGGCGACAGGCCTGCTGCTGGGCACTTGCTACACACCGGGGCTCCGGTGAGTCACGCGCCACTCGGGAAATATTCCTACATCCAGGAGAGAGAGCTCCCCCGATTATTTATCATCCGGCCAGTGCCACGAGGGACTCTCTCGTCTGGACTTTGCAGCCATTGTGGTGCCTCTCCCCCACCCTCGTTCTTCGTTTTTTCTTTTTATCCCCTAAAGCGTTACACTTGCCGGTCGTCTGGGCACTTATGGTATTCAATCGTCGCGGACGGCGATAAATGGATTTCTCTTGGTGTCTGTTGCGTATAGGTGCGACGGTACGAGGATGTATTCAGATTCTGATTAATGACCGTGATATATGCTTATATTCCGAGTCGGCGAATAAATCGATGCTTAATTGAGCGGCGCAAGTGTATACGGCGCTCGGAAGCCTAGACGAGAGGCCGCCCGGCTGACCAAGCGCTTGAGCTGCATCACTGAAAGTGCGCTTGACGATTATTATCCGGCAATTCCTCCGTTACATTTGCCCCGGCACGTAAGCTCGACGATGGCCGGCACTTAGTACCCGTCCCTCGTGCTCACTGACGAAAATTGGCACGCGGACGTCAGGTGGACGCGAGTGAGTTGATTTCGACCAGCAATTCCCATTAGCGATAATGACGTGGATCGGGCTCTCTCTGCGTGAGGCGGGCAGCAAGTTGCGTGCACTTATTTTACGCTCCAGTTCCACTGTTATTGGCAGCTGTTAATTATTTCAACGGCTGTTATTGCTGCGCTTTACCGCCGCCGAGATTGTTATTTAAACTGCCCTTTTAATTAACGGCTTATTTATTTTAAAAAAATCGTTCTTTTTTATTATTTATTGTCAAAAATATTTGTCAGGTTATACAGTGCGTGACACCTTACATGAAATTAAAAAAAATTTACGGTTCGTTTCCTACGGCAAGCGAGTGTCTCAAACCTTCTCTCTCAATCGCGTATCAGTGGAGGTGTCGAGTCGACAAACAAGTGCGTTCGGCTTCTTATCTCGGATTAGCTCTACCTTACCGCGTAATAAGAACCGATAGGCGGCTCATTTTTTCCCCAACTCCCAGGAGAGATGGAAAAAAAAGAGGAAGTGAAAGAGAGATGGAAAGCAAGGCAGAAAGGGAATTCGCGTTGGGTCGTCGTGTCAGGTTATATACCCATCTGCCCGAGAGCGCATTTCCCAGCGTGTCATATCCCGTTCCAGCCGACCGATAACGAGCTGCATTTCTATACGTGCGCCCAGACTACGCGGCTCTCTCTCTCTCTCTCTCTCTCTTCTCTAGTTCGCGTAATGCTCATTCATTTCGCGCTCATTCATATCGTTTCCCTGTACAACCTCCCTCCCCATCTCCCTCATCCGTTCATTATTTAGCTCTCATCTTTTATGCATACATTGACTTATCGATTCCAGCCCGCGTGCACAGGCACACACGTTTTTGCGCCTCGTCGCCTTTTCGCTATATTAATAATTCCTAATAATTTCGTAATAAACCTATTCACAATAGTCACAGCCTGTCCATTAATTCCGAATAACCTCGTAAAAACAGCATTGTTGATAGTACATACAAGCATCACGTGACGATAATCGATTATTGACCATACGCATAACAAGTCTGCCTTCGCCTCTATATAGCTGCAAAGTCCAACAAAAACTTGGCAACTAACACACACACTCCATATCACACAGGCTGTGAGTGTATAAGCGTGCTCTAGGAAAGTATCTCCTTTGTTTAGTGGGCGCGGCCGTTCTCTTTGGCCGCCGCCGTCAATGGCCCCAGCCGGTATAGTTCGCGGCTGTCCGACGTATCCGCCCTCGTGCGCCGTCTACCATACCCGGGAAATATTGTCGGTGCCTGAAGGGGCCGATCGACGCGTGTCACTCACACACACACACACACACACACGAGTTCCTAGCCCTGCTCTTTCGAAGTCTCGCTCACAAAGGCGAAATAGAAAACGAGTGTACTGCTCTGGGAGAGAGAGAGAGAAAAGAGGAAAGAAAAGTTTCGTCTAGGACCTGCTTCTCTCTTTTTTCCCCCTGCCATCGCTGATGCCGTTTCTCTCTCTCTTTTCCTCGTCCCTTTGATTTGACGCCACTCGTCGCATTGTTTCGGCAAATAGGATTTTCCGACAGCCACGGTTACGACGTTTGGCTTATACACCCCTCTCTCGTAGCCGTTGTTGAAAAGAAGAGGAAAAAAAAGAAAAAAAACTTTCGATTCTCTCTTATCCCTGAGCTTGTCACCTTCGCTCTTTTGTGTACTTTGCGAGGTTCGCCAAATCCCTGATACGTCGTACACTCATTTCGCGATGATAGCGCGTTGATTGAACAATTCGCCCCTTTTTCTCACGCAAATCCAACACAATCGCGTATGTCGCGAGCGATGACACACAGTAAGACTGCCTTGACAAAGCCGAGTTGAAGGAGGAAAATTACTAAGGAGAAGAAGAAGCTCCAGCAGAGGCGGAGGGAGAGTGGTAAAAGGCGTCAGGCGCAAAGCGACTAGCTCTCGTCGTCACACAGAGGAGAGAGCAAGCACGAGGAGAAGAAGAGAATCTCGCGGTCTCTCAAAGGCAGACACAGTCCCCGCGCGTTAGAGAAAAACGCCTCTCGATAGAGCCGCCTCTCTCTCGTTCATGTATGGCTCAACACGAATTCCTCTTTATCCCGGCGGTCGTACGCTGCTGACGGCGGTGGTGGTTCTTGTGAAGCACCAGCAGCAAGATGAAAGTGACACCTCGAAAGAGAGAGTGGGGTGGTTGCCTGGTGAATTTGCTAATTTTCTTCGTGCCCGAGAGGAGGAGGGAGCTGGGGTTAGTTATTCAATTTAGCGAGAGGAGCGTCTTCGCTCTATAGCCTCGGCCGACCTCCCCTCCCAGGCAGCGCGCGCGTCTTAATTGTTCGGCTTGGCTTAGGGCGGAATTTAATTTCGGCGGCGATTGTGTCGCGCGAGCGCGACGGACGGGAGGTTGTTCGCTATACACACGACTGTGTTTACCTGATATATCTATGCGTTGAGATGTAAGCCGAACTGTACAGACGTCGCTCTGTACTCGGCCCCACTACACTTTCGCTCTGCTGTTCCTTGGATGTAGCTAAATTATTTATCGGCAGGCGGAGCTTTGTGTGTTTCCCCCCACCCGCTTTTTCGGAAACGAATATTTCATCGTTGGGAAATGGAATTTGAAAGTACTCTTCTATTTTTCTGGCTTTCTCTCTCTTGAATTATTCGTTGCTCGATAAATAAATGCAGCCGCAATTAAAATCGATCGAATTCCATTAATTGAGACCTGTGTGAGTATATAAAAATCAGTATTTAACTTCCGCAAAGTTAGAACTCGAAACAAATGCCTTTTTCCATACAATACGCATACTCTCGATGCTTAACGACTAGAACAATCAAATTACGCTTAACAACAAGTTGCCTTGCCGGTTATTATACACAATGCAATGCCGAAGGAAGCGCGGCATCTGCAAAGAATGGTCTTAATGACGAGAAGAGCGAGCCTAAAGCGGCCGGCGAGCTTTTATGAAATTTTAAAGAGGACCGCTTCAAAAGCTCAAGCTCCCGGCGCTACTTTCATTTTTTTTTCCTCCACCTGCCTCTCCGTTCCACCCTCTCTACGTCGCGTCATGATTGAACGCGGCTTGCTAAGCCAAAGATAATTCGCCGGTAGCACGAATTTCCGGGACAAACATAATTAAAAAGAAAAAAAGCGTGGACACTTTAGAATCGACTTTGCGTCTCAAGAATTACAACATCCAAAATCCGCTTTTATACATCATAAGTTATGCAAATCAATGTGGCACCGGGCGATTTGCGCGTACACGCACGATAAGCACATTTAGCGAGAAGGGATATAATACGCGGGTCAAGGCAGAGAGAGACAAGCGCATAGGCTGTCGAGTTATGCAAAGGGCGCAATGGTAATGTCAGGGTAATGAATATTAAATCGGCTCACTTTGAGCGCCGCTGCATGTACAACGCGCGCGGGCAAAGCGTCCGAGAGAGAGAGGCCCGCACTGGACCGAGAGCGCTTTCGCTTATTAACAACATACACTCGTCTCATTAGTTATTCGCATTATTCTACTTTTGCTCATTTTCCGTGCGTTTAAAACGGCCTCTCTCTCGGTGGAATAGCAGTAATTTGGCACTCACGGGGTGAAAACTAGAAAAAATAAATGAAACACGTGGATATCGCGTGGGAAAACGTAGATCGGGGCCAAGTGGAGAGAGCCCTTCAATTAAGCGCTATTCAGCCAACGCGTTTGGTGTGCTCTCTCGCGCGCGAGCAAAACGCTGCTGGGGCCCGTGAAAATTGAATAGCGCTTGGTTGTTCAGCAAAGTTTATATTCACCGGCGTCAGCTGATTTGGCTTCAAGCCTGGAAGGACACTCGTTATCTACGTTGTTAATGATGTTTGCGCGAAAATCTTGCAGCTGGTTTTTGCATAATCAGGACACGCGCTTTTTCGACGAATACTTAGGTATTACGCGGCTATTCATTCGAAATACGCGGTGACGATGAAAATTTCTTCGTTTTGGTTAAATGGGCTTATACAGACGCGAGACACGTACCTAACAAAAGCGCTAACGTATTCAAATGCGTAAAGGGAAGAACTGGAAATGAACAAAAAAAAAATAGGAGCAACTGGAGGGAAGGTAGGGAAACATAGACAATAGAGAGAGAGAGAGGGAAAAGTAAAAACTAGGCGCGTTTTCGCAGACGAGAGAAAGAAAAGCCGGAGGCTGAGGAGGAAAGGGGTGGTACAGTGCTCGTCACTACGTGTGAGAGAGATGGAGAGCTCGCATCAAAATTCCCGGTACACACTGTCGGTAGGTGCGCTTGCAATTTATTAGCCGACGTCGGCAGGACTGTACTGCCGCGTGTGCCGTTGAATCCGAATGGCCTCTCTACACAGCGTAACGCGTTGGACTCGAGAGAGAGAAAGAGAGAGGCGCGAAGGCGTGTGTCCTGCGCTATACGCTCTATTTGCCCTATGCGTCCTACGCGCGTGTGCGCTGGCAGTGATTAAATCAAACGACCACACCAGCGCCGGCAGTCGAGCGATTTTGTTTCTTTTTTTCCTTTTTTTTTTGCAGATTTTTCTTTTTTTAAATACAAACCTATAGGCGAGACTTTTCAATCCGTTCTCGGAGAACGGGATGGAAAAAGGCAACGATGAAAAAAAATAAAAAAATAAAAAATAGAAAAGGGGGCCAATATCGCGGACAGCAAGGTTCAAAGCTGAACGCGGCCGGACTGTGGTGACGAGAAAGAGGAGAGCGAGCAGAGGGGTAGGGGAATAGAGAAAGGGATGGGCCTCTTCACCCTGAGCCTCTCCACACACTTTTCATGCGCATGTATGTAGGTATATGTGTGGAGGCACGGGCCGAGGGGTTGGCAGCTATACGCTTTTTGGAGCATCGCTGTATCGATTTTGGTATAGGGCGAGCCGCGCAAGGGCTTATCGTTAATTAAGCCGCCGTGGCTTCATTCTCCCCCCCCCACCCTTAACCTCTGCCCTTACTCACGCCGACCCTGCGTTTTTATCGATGGCCATTTCTCTTGACTCTGATCGCCAATCGGAAATTGTTGCGGAATTTACAATATTTTTTTTATACTCGTTTCTTTTTTTTCAAAAGTTTATTAAAAAAATATTTTATTGAAAAAAAACACTACGTTTTATATAAGAATATTTCAAGCAAAGCGGTTTTACGATCATTACTCTCGGTTTTATAAGCACAGCCCAAAATCAGATAATCCAAATATAAATTTAATTTAAGGAAGTGTCGCGTAGCCGAAGGAGGGCGCAAAAGTAGCGAAAAGAGAGAGAGGGAGGCGGGGAAGCGTAGGGCCGTGAGTCGTCGACCTCAGTCGTCGGCGTCGAGCCAGTAAATAAAGTCGAAAAAAACAGGCGGCGTGTCCGGGGGTAGGAAGCGCCAGCTCGAAAGAGAGAGAGAGAAAAGTTTCTCTTTTTCTTTCAATCTCCAGACTCCTTTTCTCTCTCTCTCTCTCTCTCTCTCTCTAGGCCCTTCAAAGCTTTTCCGGGCACCGTAGTATTTATTCGTACAGCCGAGGTCGTTTTCTTTATCCCGCAGCACACGCCGAGCATTCACACGCGAATGTATCTCGCTCTCTTAATCTCTCTCCCTCTCTATCTATCTCTCATCCTTTCTTTCCCTCTATCAACCGGCTTGACATTTTAAGTGGTCCGATATTCGATGGGCCTGCGTTAACCTGCCGCCCCGTTCGTTGAAGATGGCAAAGGGAGGAGCGGTATAGAAAAGCTCTTAGTCCTCTCTTAATCGATTCCTAATTCGATTAAGGCAGCCTCTGCCCTCCACGTCGATTTTACCTCCTAATGCTCCTCTGCTTTCTCTCTCTCTCTCTCTCTCTCTCTCTCTCTCCTTGTAAATCTACCGCTAAAACGAGCTAGTCCCTGCCAAAACCGACTTTCTCTTTCTCTCTTCGTAAATTACCTTTAAACGCATAGCACACACCTAACTCTGATCTCGTTAGACTAACCAAAGATTCTCCCCAAAATCAAATTGCCCAACTATATCTCTCTATATATATTTCATTTGTTCGTCGATTAAACATCACGAGCGTTGGACCAATCTAAGCTCGCTATATCTACAATTTCCCAGCACGTACAGTGCTCTAGAAGATCGTCCCCTTTTCCCAATACCTTATCTCGCTCCAAATCTGTTTAGCGAACACAAAAGCATAAAATCCCCAACGATCGATCGATTATTCCGAATAAAAGAGAGCAGCGGGGGGGGGGGTGAAACTTGTTTTTCGAACTCCGTACCAATTAACGAGAACTAACGCACTGCCTCGCGTATATGGGCCGGAACAGGGAACATCGCTGCCTCGAGGCGACGATGAGGAGAGGACGGTGCAGTTAAGCTCGCGCGCTCGAGGACATTCGGAGAAAGTACTGAGGAGGGGGGGATGTGGCAGAGAGTGGTAGGGGGAAAGTTGGGCGCTCTCGAGAGTCTCCTCACGACGCCGAGGGCCCTAGAATTATCGCGCCGCGGCGCACCCCCCCCCTTTTCACGCCCACCCTCTGTTATAACCTCCTTGCGAGAGCTCGTGTCACTTGTACTCCCCCTCTCTCTCGTACACTTCCCTCGATGTATTCTCAAGGCCGGCAGCCGAGCCGGAGTTTCCAAATCTAACAATGAGAGAAAAAAGAAAGTCGGTGTGCCTAAACTGTTTTTTCTCCCCCTCCCTCTCGTCTAGTTATTGCTCAAGTTCTCTATAAGAAAATTAGATCTCTCGTATAAAGTTAAACGAACCGACTTTATTTTCCTTTTTTTATCCACTCAACGTACAGTCAACGACGTGAATTATTCGTCGTGTTACGAGGCGTCCCATATAGACGCGTTGCCAGAGACGCGAGAGAACAATCCGGAATTTCGAGAGCGCGCGCCTCGGCTATGGGAGCCGGAAACCGGTGACTGCGCTACCCCCCTACCCCCCTGACACTGCAGCTACAGGCTGTCGCTCTCTCGCGTCGAAGCGAATTTCGCTGTCGAGCGCAAAGGAAAGGCCACGCGATAGCTGCTCAGCGTGTAGTGTTATCCCACTCTCACACACACTAGAGCGAGGGTAAGCTGCAGTTGGGCGCAAGCTCGTTGCCATGGTGCTCCCCGTGTGTCGGCTATAGGCGTGATGTTCGACTTGGAAAAATCCTCACGAGGCTAATACACGCTTCTCTCGTCGAGGAGTTTAAGGAAATCTCGTCTAAGCTTCGGAAAGTTCTTAACAGGTATACGGCCGATCCTCATCACGATAAAGGAAGGGATCAAGACGGACAGTGTAGCGAACGCCTATAGCCTATAACATAAGCGCTAAGCGTTATTCCTCGACTTTTCAAACTTTACTAGGCTCTGGAATTCAATTATTCAGCAAAGAAGGTCTACTCGTGCGTGTCTATAAGAAAAACAGTGGAAAAGAGAGCAGGACACATCCACACGCGTGTACAAAGCGAGTAAGAGAGAGAGAGGGAAGGAGGAAGGGAGAGAAAGTCGCAGTAATCCGAGTTCGATTTCCCGGGAGCTTTCGCTTTCCAACTTTCCCCAGCGGCGGCGGCGTCGCCGGCAGACGGAGAGAGTGAGCTTTATCGGCCGGGCTCTACTTTTTGCGCAGCCGGATTTTCGCGCAGCTACCCCTCTCTTCTACGCGCGGCTATTATTCATCACCCGAAAGAGCAAGAGAGAGAGAGAAAAAGAGTTCTCGGGGTCGTCCATTGCCGATATTAACGCTCGCGGCGAATTAATCACTTTTCCTCCTTTTTTATTCCCCCTCCCCCCCCTCGGTCCTTTCTCTCTCTTCTACCGCTTAGTTGGGAATAATGGCCTTTGGGTACCTGCAGCCCCTCGGTCTCCTATGAAAGGAGCGACCTCTCTTTTTCTCTTTTTCTCAACCAGCCAGTCTATTGTCGCGTCACGTACGGACCTGGAAAATCGTCGCACGTCGTGGGTATACAGTCCTCTCTCTTTCGAAAGTTTTTACGCTATACCACCCCCGACTCTCGGCCCTTTTTATTGATAATTATAGAAGCCGCAGCTAATGGTTATGATCGTCATCGATCTTACGATATACCCTCCGTAAAAACGGCCTTGGACACAAAGTGCGACGGTAGCTATTATCACACTATTATTTCCACATTAAATAAGATCGAAAACGACGCTAGAAAAGTAAATCGCTATATTGTCCCTTAATCCACAACAATAATTACCAACGTATTTCCTTCAAGAAAACAGGCAGCTAAACCAGCCATTAAAGCCGGCCCCTCTCGCGCAGAGGCAATCCAACCATGCTAGCTAACACACGCTAAAGCTCTTTCTCGCTTAACTGTTAGCCTGTCGTCCTTCGTTAATATCACACTCGTTCGCGATATACCTCTAACGCTTAATAACTCAGTCCCCCTGCCTCAGCTAATTACGGAAAATCAAATTTTCCCCTTCTTGGAGCAAAGCTTTAGGAGGGAAAAAAAAGCTCAGGCGAGGAAGACAGATAGAGGCGCGCGCTAGAGTAAAGGTTAATCCGGCTAATGGCTCGGCGTTATCTTACTCCTCTCGGCGGTGGTGGCCGTCCCTCCCATTGTCCGTGGGCGAGCGCGCGGATCGCTGCTCTCTACCGTGTACGACCGCGAATTTGCCGGCGGCCCGCAAGAGCTCCTGGGCCCCTTTAATTAACGAAGCCCCAGCTCACTCTCTCTCTAGCCTAGTCGGCGCTGCTCCCTTTCATTTTAGCCCGCTTGTTTTACCCGGGTGAAAAAACGAAAGGTATGGGCTTTGCTACTTACCCCCTGGATCATCGCTGAAAGCTCCCGAACGTCTTGACGAATGTAGAACGATATTTTCTCGATGGGATTTTCGGTACGCCTACCTCGTTTTCGTATAAGGGAAACTTGTTGACGGACGGTTGGGGATGCGCGTTTAAACGGGTCTATGCTTTTAGATACCGCGGGAATCCGATCGAATGCGTGCGATAATGGAATTTAAGGCTAGCTATGTGTGTGTGAGAGAGCGTTGTTTGTTAAATTGGAGTTATTCGATTTTGTTGGTAATCGGGGGCTTAGTCGAGAACGCGAGTCACGCCGTCAAAATATTAATAGATTATTAATATCGTTCGTTTATTCACGAGAGGCCTCGAGATGTGTGCGCGACGGGAAAGTCAATAATTCGTAAACAATTATCGGCCTTTCAATTTTCCAGTCGAAATATCCCCCTCGGGTAATTCCCAAAAGTATAATACACTATTTCCCTTATGAATTGCCAAGTAAAGTCTTCAGGAAAAATAAAAATAAAAAAAAAAACAAACAAACTTGAACACAATCGACAATTGCGCGAGAGATAAGCCAAGTCAACTAAATTCCGGATTCCCTTCTGATTGCAGATGCTGCCAGGAGCGGCGAAGATGTTCGAGCCTCAAACTAATTACCTGGAAGAAGCTCGCTCGAAACTTTAGACACCAGCGACGTCGCACGAGCACCGCCACTGCTGCGGGGTAAGTGAACACACACAGACAGACACAACCTATACCCTAAGAGATGTACCAGAGAGAGAGAGAGAGAGAGCCCACTAGGGCTCATCCGTTCTGTACACGGTATATTAGGCACGTCTAGCGAGAGACTGGCTTTAAACGACTACCAAACCCGGCTTGTCAGAGCTTTAAAGCTCCGAGATCCAACTTGTTCTGTAACAATCTATTTAATTCAGTGCAGAACGAAATAAGCGAGGACAGCAAAGATAATAAGCCCCGAAACTTATCAAAGAAGTAATAATTTCGAGTCCTACGCTCCAATCGGGCTCTCCCTCCCCGCTTATACACATCGTAACGGATGTAATTATCCGAGCTTTGTCATCCTCGGCCCCGCGGCAGCAATTAATTAGAAGAGATCTCGAACGAGAGCATAGGCGCACTGCACCCCTGATAATTTCGAGAGGCCCAATCGGTATACGTATAATCGCCGGTATTTCCGGAGATCGTTTAGCCCCGGGTTTAACTATCGGGCGCGCCGAACGCGTTGCCCCAGGATAATTGAAATCGGACGTGGAAATTAAATCGTTCGCAGTTTGCTGCCAGGCCGATCGGCGTTATATTCCTATATGCCCCCTCGTTCTTAGCGAGGTATACGCTTTAACACGCATGCCAGTCGAAGTGAAGAGTAAGAGAGAGAAAAAGGGGAGTTAATTAAAAATTGAAATCAACGATACGTTATATCAATTTCACAGGAAAGCACGCACAGGTCCATCTCCCCTCTAGACAGATCCGGCTAAATGCCCTCGGGGGTCGAGAGAGCAAGCGATGCGCGCGAACGAGAGAGTTGCCGGCGCGCTCGCAGCTGTGGTAATTGCGTAAATTCCACGCTTGATTTCGCGGCCCCGCTTCGGGTTTTACACTTGGAAAAACCGCGAGAGGGTTGCCGCGTCGTATTCCCTCTTAGTCTCTGAGGGAGGCAGGGATACACGTCAGCCGCGCGCGAAAAATAAAAAAAGAGGGAGAGGGTTCTCGTTCTGATAGGAGGGTATGGAAAAAGGGGAGCTCGTTTTTTCTCCCCGGGCCTTTTGTCAAATGGGCCACGGAGCCAGGAGGAATGTCTCGCTTACCGTCCAACCTGCGCATACGTGTTGTGTTGGTTAAATGCCGGGAATACTGATCCCCCATCCTCTGACGCGCTCTGTAAAGCTTTAATCCCTTTTGTTTTGTTTTTTCCTCCACGAGCATTTTTCCGGAGACCGATGTGGGCGTTGTAATTTCGTGTTTTGTCACGCGCGTCAGGAAGAACAATACTCGCGCGTTTAAATGGCAAAACTGTAGATTCGAAAGTTGTGTATAACTCGTGATTTGTCTGACTAGATTTAGCTTGTTCTACTTGAGCAGATATATTTCCCCGGCTTAAAAAAATTCAAAAGATCGATATTAAATTGAATAAATAAAAGAGCCAACTGAATGGGTCTTCGGATAAAAAGAATCTTCAATTAGGGCTCTCCTATTGTTGTATTGGGTCTATTCAATACGTCCGGCAGTCAATCTCGAGTGGCCGGTGTGTGCCTCCATCCCGTTCTTACCATAATACGGATGACCGCAAGATCTTCATTCGCAAATAATACGTTTGGAATCCTATATAGATATCACTCGGAGAGAGAGCAAAAGAAGAGGACGAGAACCAAAAAATCGAAATCCCGGGTAAAAGAAGCAAGCGAAGGGACTAAGGGCCTGGGAATTTACGAGGTGCTTTAGTTTCGACGCCCTCTCAGTTTTCCAACTGCAGAGAGTATCTCTCTCGGACCTGTCTCTCGTATTATCGGCCGGCAATCGATTATGGTCCGGCTACTTTCTCCCCTCCCTATATAAAGGCCGACCCTTTGCTTTCCGTTTTACCTTTTTTTGTTCCCCCCCCCCCAGCTCCTTTATCTCTCTATTGCCATTTTTTTACGCCCTCCAATGCCGAGAAAGATAAGCATCTGGTCCTGGCGTATTTCGGAAGTGCGCAGGGGAACGAAATAAGCCGGCGAGAGGGGCGAACTTGAATTTGCACCGGAGATAAAGCAGCTGTAGAGAGGGAGGGGTAGTAGGGCCCCGGGATAATGATAACGTGATTTTACGATATTTTTCTTTCACTTTGCCAGGGTCCTCGCAATTAAAAGTCCTTTCTTAATTACGTCGCTCTCTCTCTCTCCGCCTCACGGAGAGAAACATTGTAATTATTACCAGGTTTAAGGCTCTCCACGCGATTTCATTAAAACACGAGGCGCGCAATAACAAAATTTCGAGAACATTAAAACAAAAACGTTAAATACGAACGAAATGTAAATTTCATATCCGCCCTTATTATAATAAAGTTACTCACGAAAAGCCCGAAGAAGAAAACTGGAAAGACTACAGCTCGCGAGAAGTTCGTTGCCAGAGCGTAGGGGTATAAAGCTGGGGTAGAGGGTAAGAGGGCGAGGGAAAATACGGTGGATCGTAAATTTAGCGCGTCAGGCGCAATGGAGAGGGGCGAGAGAACTGGATAGGTGTGCGCCTCTCGTAGCTATGGGGACGCAGGGCTGGACTGTATAAGTCCGCGCGTCTCGAGCTGTCGCGCGGCTTGCTTCTCTCAAGAGAGAGCCCTCGGGTGCGATGTATACGTAACGCGAATAAAGAAAGCGAGCGCGTCCAAAAATTTTCCTCCTACGCTTGAGAATCCTCTCCCTCTCGCGTAAAGTGTCCCTCTCTTCCTCCAGTGTAACGGTCGTTGCTCCTTAAAAGCTTCCACTTTCTAAGGATGAGACGCGCGCGTCAGCCAGCTACATTTGCCTAGGAGAGAAAATTTCTTCTTTTTTTCTTAATTCATGCGCTACTTTGCGAGCAGGTAATACGGAGAAGCAGGGCGGAGCGATTAAAAAATTGTACGAGCTAAAAATTCAGCGCTACTTTACGGCTCAATTCGCGAAGAAGTAGAAGCGCTAGAGTATTATAGTCTCTTAAAACATGCCAGAGGGCCGGTCATTAAGTCGAGTTAATAATTTTTCTCTTTTCAAATTTCACCTGTTCGTCGCCGCTGCTTTAACGCACGCGTACGCACACGAAAGACTGTATCCCAGGCAACGCCAGGTTTATACCCTGGCTTTATTATGCCACTAAATTTCCGGGACTGGACCCCTCGGGCTGCCGAACCTTACCTGAAATTTACGTGCGAACGAGCGTTAATTAAAAAAAGAAGTAAGGGAGCTGAGAAACGAGAAAGATATAGGCGCGGAAGTTGGGGCTTTAAAGGGTTCGAGGGTAATAAAAGCCCCCCTTCCCCCCCTTTTTTTACTTCTCCGCGGATTCGACGTCTGCGTCGGGGCGGAAGGAAGTCCGCCGCTGGATTCGCCCGGCGTCCGCGCATTTTATCTCTCACGGCCCACTGCGCTCGTACCTCTTCCCTTTTCTCCATTTCGACCCCTTTCTCTCTCTCCCTAGACGTTTTTAAGACGCGGTCTACAGACTCTCAACGCTTTCGCTCGACTGACGGACTGCGCGAACTCCCATAGACGATAAACGTATATCAAGAATATTATAAAAGAAATTCAACAATTATCGTTCGTCCAATAGGAGGAGCCAGGATGTCGATGAGCGGTAGCCTGATGGGCTACGAGAACAACAACGACGTGCATCAGGCGGCAAAGTGCAAGAGGCCCCTTAAAAGCCTGCCGGTCGTAACGAGCGTCAACGCGGCCGGCGTGACGTCGACGAGCAGCTCGCTTAACGGCGGCGTCGCCGGCTCGAGGCTGAACCGGCTGGGGCGCAACATCAAGTACCCGCCGACTTCGCCTACTCACCCGGCGTCATCCGCCTCCAACCGACGACGGGGCGTCTGCGGCCGCGGACACGTCAACAGCCTGTGGTCGGTTTGGTACGGCATTATCGCCGTCAGTTTCCAGGCCTACATAGCGTCGAGATGCATCAGACGATTCATCGGTGAGTTTATGTTGTTTAGTCGGATTCATTTTATCAAGTTTTTATTGTCGCTTGGCCGTGAGGGGAGATTTTATCGGTTGTTCAAGTGCGACAGTGAAAAATCCTTTTCTTTTTTTGCTTTGGCTTTTTATTAAGCCGGTCTTTATAACTTCGCTATTTTTCTCTCTTCGGCGTGATAGATGCCGCGGCGAAAGTTTTTTAAAAATACTTTTTATAACGCACTTGGGGGACTCGGAAAGGCTTTTAAATTTATAAGCCGGTTATAAAGTGTAACGTCAAATCGACCATGAAGACATAAATTCGCCCGATGAGAGATGTTTACGTTGATAAAGCGTTTCGCAGTTGAAAAGTTTCAATCTCATTCGAGTATATACATCGAATAAATTGCAAAATCAACCGGGCGTCAAATAGTCCCCACGTGCAGTAATCAACCTCAGTCCACGCGACTATTTTCTCAGCCGAGCAGCTCAAGCTTGCGAATTGTTGAACCCGACGCAGCCTAGACGCACGGAGGTCGTTAGCCGCGAAAAATAGAGCGTCGTACGTGTGTGGGCGGTAGAGGCGGAGAAAAAAGAAAGAAAAACCCGTCCCCGGAAAGCTAGGCCTTGAATTACGGGTCTGGGCAACTTGGCGAAACGCGACGAACACGTAGACTTAATTAAGGTACACTCAATTAGGGCCGTCGCCAGTGCGCGTATACGTGTAGGCAAGCGGAAAAGGGACCGGCTGAGGAGGAAAGGGGCTGATGCCTGAAACAATTTCCAAACTTTTCCCATAATCCGCGGCTTATTTCGGCCTAACGCGATTCCGGCCTGATTTTCCCTTTTTTTTCGTCCCCCCCCCCCCCTGTGCACGCGCGTCTCCGTATAATCCGCTCTCTCTCTCTCTTTCTCGATTGTGCGAGCGTAAATTGCGTTAACTCGGAATTTCGTCGAAGCTAGACCCACCCTCCTCCGTACTGATTAAGCTTTTCATTATTTATTCCGATGTAATTGTCTCTCCCCAATTCGCAGCGCGATATATACATTAGCTCCCGGGCTAATATTCAATTAAAACTTGTCACCCGTGCGCGGAAATATGAATTTTCCATCTCGGCAAAACACACAATGGGGGAAGAGAAAATTCGAAAAGTCCGCGTTCCATTGTTCCGCTAAATTTAATTTTGACGGTGTAATTCGCAGCTTTTCTCTCGCTACCATGGCCAGCGGATGCTCCACCGCCGAAAGTCGAGCTGCACGTGTGCCTGGCGCTCGCCGGCACTGGGATCCTGTTGCTGCCCATCCTACTGGCCGCGGCTTTCCTCAAGCTCGGCAATCTCGCTAACGACGGCATCAAGCTCGGCCGTCACATCAGCACCTGCAGTCGCGACCCTCCGTCTGCCCTCCTCAACAGCAACACCGACAGTGGCGGTAAGTAAACAATGATTTTTTTTTGTTTTTTATTATTTTTAGTTTATGATTTTATTCGACTTTGAAATAAAATTCTCGAAATTTGTGAAACGATGAAATTTTGCTGTATGCCCATGAAAACGCGCGGTATTCATTATCAAATCATTCCGGGCGTCAAGGACTCGGGCATTCGGAGCACGACCGGCCGTAATCAGTTTTGTGTTATTAACAATTACGTGGCTCTATTTTATCATGGAAAATGATTTTATTGCAAAAACTCTCGTAAATTCATCATTGCATTATCCTTTAAACTCGAGTGTGGCTATACGTGAGGGCAATATGAAGGAGCCGAATAGTCGAGGCGCGTTTACCTAACGAGAAATAAATTTGAAATCAAGTATACCTTGGCGACGAGAACACTCCGGGATTTATTCAATGCCACGATAACAGCCCCTCCGAAATCACAAACGTTCTCGTGTTTATAAAAAAGAAAGAAATGAAAAAAATAAAAAACGGACGAGAATCCCATATTAAACGCATAAATTTTGACGAAAGCTCATATCGAGGTTTCGACGAAGAAAAACAAGGAGGAAAAAAAAAGTACGCGGCTTACAAAAACAGCCGCGCGCGCAAAGAAAAACGCCGAGCTAGCCCTTTTCCACATTCGTCTTCTGTGTTTTCTCAGGTCTGGCGAATAATTTGTGGAGACACGGCGGTCCGACCGCGGCTTTCGTCCACCTCTGCACGGCCATGTGTTTCCTCCTGCCGTCGCTGCTCATGGAGGCGCGGCTCATACACGCTGGATTCCTGCCAAAAGGTAACAATTCCTCCTTCCTTTTTTATAACGATAAGTCCGCGAGTAAAAAGTCTTTTCACCGACTTGGCCCCGCGCGGCGAACCAAGCGCGCACGTGTGTGCCGCGCACTCGATGTTTTTCCTCTTTGGCTCTCCAACAATTTTTCCAGCCAGTCTTTCTGCAGCTTTTAAAGGTGTTTTCTCTCTCTCTCGGAGCGTAGCTCGCCCGCTGGAGAGAAAGAGAGCAGTAGGCGGGTATATTCGAGTGGCCCTAGCCCGCGGAATATCGCTTATGCTTTTGAGGAACGACGTCGTAAACGCGAGCCCCGCGTCTTTCGAAATTTAAAGAGCCTTTGTAGCTCTTCCCCCCATTCCTCTCTTCTCCCGAGGCCCGCGAAAGGTAAATGTTGCAATTTAAAAACGCTTCTAAATCCTTTATGAAATTCGCTGATGCTCTCTCGAAAGAGAGAGGGGCCGCCCGCAGCCACTCTAACGGAAATTTTTCATTCAAATTTTGCGGCAATGAAAAAAACACAATGTAGGCACAATAAAAAGAAGGAACAAATAAAAATGGGAGGAACATAGGTTGGTACATTTGTGCAACAAAAAAAAAAAATTGTCGGAACGCGAGACTTTTGTTTTCTTTTTTTTACCCGCGCAAAACGCTCGGCTTGTCAGGCGTCAACAGGGACAAAAACAAACAGGAAATCCGCCGAAGCTTGCCGAGAGAGCAGCCGCGTAAAATCGGGGCCAAACGCGTTTGCCCCCAGAGTGCGCAGCGTAGGGAACGAGAGAGAGGTAAAAGGGGGGGGGGAGAGATCGCTTTTCGCGCGAGGCCGACGCTCCAAACTGGCTAAATACGCTTGCACGCGCGCCTCTCTCGTCGTAAAAGCGAGAGAGGGCCCCATTGTTTCAAAGTCGCGGACTTTGGCTATGGGCTTGGCGGTTGAACCCGCGCGCCCAAGTACCAAAGTAGTTTAAGTACCGGGATTACTTTGCGGCTCGGCAAGTTTTCAAGCGACGTCAGATGGAATGGATTTCAACCCCTTTTTTTATTTCCTTTTTTCTCTTTTATTTGTTCGTTTTCAAGTGCCGAGAGCTGATCTTTTTTTTTGGGGGGGATTCGTTTTTTTTTTTTTTTTTTTTTTTTTTTTTTTTTTTTTTTTTTTTTTTTTTTTTTTTTTTTTTTTTTTTTTTTTTTTTTTTTTTTTGTTTTTTTTTTTGTTTTTTTTTAGATCTCGGTAAAAGGATGAGCACAGGGAAAAGCGTTTCTTTTTCCAGAGCTACGCTCGTCGTTTCGCGAGAGAAGAACGAGCTTAAAACGAGCCGAAAAATTCCGTCTGCCTAAACGCGTTGAGCTTTATACAGAAGATATACTCCTTTATGTCCGTCCCCTCTTTTTTCTTTCACCGGTTCTATTCAGCCGCATGCATATTCATAATTTCTCGGATTATACAAGTCTCGCGAGAGTCAATTCAGCTTATCAACTTTTCAAAATAAAAAATCCTACTCCCGAAAAAAGAAAAATTTACTTAACATACAGTTAACGTATGAAAATTCGTCGATTCGCGAGTTATGTGTGTGATAGGGCGGTTGCCACGGGGAAAGCTTGCAAGCAGCAGCGGCGGCACATCGATCGCTCAAACGTCGGCCCCACGGAAATAGCCCGTCGGCTGCTCTCGCGCACACGGGACAGACAAATGCAATTAATTATCTCGGGCGCGTCCGGATTTTCGCGGACGCGCAGCCGGCGAAGAGAGCGAGAGGGGCTTAAATACAGGGAGCCGTTTTCGGAGCGAGAGAGAGAGAATGCCAAAGGGGGTGGTCTCGATTAAGGGAGTCGCGCAACGGCACTATCCGAGAGCCCATAATGCAATCCACCTGCCGGTCTCTCTGCCATTAACAATTTACGATTGAATTTACAAAGTTGACCGGCAGTAATACCTGACGTTTCGCGTAGCAAGAGATTGCCCGCAGGACCAATATTCCATTGTACACACACCTATGCGAGTAATCCGCTCCGATGGAAATCCATAGCGAATTTCGCGAAGATATCGAATTAGCGATAGGGGGGAACGAGGAAAACACTCCTCGGGGAGGGGGGAAGGAGATTTGTAGGAACGAGCTAAGCTACTATCTCGCTCAAGAAATCCAAGCCTCGTTCCAAGCCGTTAGCTCTGTCGGGCTGCAGTACATTCTCTCGCAAGCCCCTACAGTGTACAGGTCGCTCTCTCTCTCTCGCGCTCTTGGCGCTTTGTCGTAATTATGGCGCTAATGGGCCGCCGATATTTGGCCCGGGCATTACGGCCGGCGCGCGATATTAACGTCTAATATACGCTGATTCACCGCGTTATAGCTACCTGTACTTGTGTATGTACGCGCGGGATTGGTCGTTATACTTGCTTATACACCCGCTCTCCTTCCCTCGTCGCGGCCGGGCATGCACCCACACACAATACTCTCAACATAGTGCCTTTCTCGTCTGGTATTTCCGGCCCCTACTGCCTCATCTCCGGCGTGTACATGGCTTACAAGGCAAATTCGGTCCGAGACACACAGCTCCCGGTGCGCGCAAAATTTGCCATCTCTCTGTTTCTGTAATTTCCATCCCTCTCCTCAGTGTTTCCGACTCGCTGCATTTTATCTCTCTATCTCTCGCGGCCGCTTGTTTGACCAGCGCCGAAGGTATACTAATTTAATTCCCGGGCACTAGCGATGTATATAAAGAGCGTTTGCACTTTCCTCGGCGTGTACACAAAGCTGCATCAATAAGTCCGGTAACGAAGCTACTATAATCCTAGAACCAAAAAAAGAAAAAAAAATGACGGTCAACATTCGTTGAAAACAATCGAGCTCGCGCGATGTCTCGAGGCTAACGAGTAATTCGAGACGCTTTTCAGAATCGACCTAAGTGAGAACGACAATGTCTCCCCCGTGCAAGGGTAGCTTCTTCTCTCCTTTTCCCCCTTGGCGCTCCTTTGCCAGAGCGTCGTTATAGCCGAGAGGGAGGATAAGGAGCGGGCGGCGAATAAAGTGCCTCCCCTACCTCGACTCTCGCGATAATCGTCTTGGCTGAGCGCATTGTCGAGTCCCGCACGAGGCAGGAGAGGAATTAAAGAACGTAGAGCCGGCGCACTTAGCGCTACATCCCTATGTCCCCCCTTTATCCCCCGGGGGGGATATAACTGCTTTCTTGTATTGTCGATTATAGAAACGAGGACGATTACGCGCTGGAGCACTTGGAAAAATAAGAAAACTATGCGATAATAATGTAAGTCTCTCCCCCCCCCCCCTGGAACGAGGCGTTTAATCGAGAATCTCATTTCTCGTGGCTGTGGATTTGATAAGAGCCCCGATGTACACGGGCAAGTGGAAAATTCAGGGCAGTATAAATTCCCGATGAAGAAAATGCCTGGGTTACGTTGCTCCTTTTTTGCCTCTTCCATCTCATTGGCTGTGGGCGCGCGTCCTCCGGCGAATAACAAAAGATACGGTCTCGATCTCGAAGGCATTCGGCTAGCCAAAACAAGATAAAAACAAAAATCAAGCTGAAAATATCTAGACTCCCCCAGGTTATCTACAAAATCCGCCAAAAATTCATTGCGCGATCGATATACCGTTAATTATCCCCTCGCGATTTAATATCAATCGAATCGACGCGATAAGGTAAGAGAGCAAGGAGAGCAAAAGTAGGATGCAGGATGAGGCTGAAGAAGTACATATAGCGAGGAAAGAGAGAAAGACGGAGGCTCGAGCAAATCCGATTCGACGTCCGGCAATAAAGGTGACTCGGCAGGCCATTAGAGTTATTGGCCAGAGGCTAGAGCGGAGAGTGAGAGCAGCCGCGTCGTGCATCTCCCTCCACGCGCGACTCCGTCTTGATCCATCGAATTGACTCCCCCTCCACCAGCAGCACACTGGGGCTGTACAGACAAATATATCCCGAGAGCAAGAAAAAGGAGCTGATTTAATCAGCGAATGAGGTATATATAGAGAGGAAGAGAAAAGTAATTCGTCGGCCGCGACTTTGCCGTCCCGGGAAGCCTGATAAAGTGACCGTCTTCTCTGCGCAGAGATTAAAGTCCGCTTTCTCTCCGCCCGCGAATCTCATTGTCCGAGAGCCGCTTCTGCGCTTTCGTTATAATACATATATTTTATCCTGCGCTCCCTGTGTACATACACTATTCCGAGCAGTCCAGATGAGATTAAATAAAGAGATAATTTTCCCTTTGACGCTCTCGGGTAATTCTCCGTTGGTTCAACAAAACTCGAAAGCCCCCCCCCCCACCACCACCAGTGCAATATACCGAAATGCAGATTTAATTAAGCCTCTCGGACGCCCTTTATTTATTACACGCGAATTCGCTTAACCGAACGATCGTCTAAACCCTTTCTCTCTATATATATGCTATACGTGTTCGATAATAACGCGAATCGATTATCGATTTCAAAACACCGAACTCTAGAGCAAAACTAAAGAGGAAAAAAAAGTGACAGCCTAAAGGATA
This sequence comes from Anagyrus pseudococci, assembly GCA_030522585.1. Classification (NCBI taxonomy): domain Eukaryota; kingdom Metazoa; phylum Arthropoda; class Insecta; order Hymenoptera; family Encyrtidae; genus Anagyrus; species Anagyrus pseudococci. The sequence continues at coordinate 23,189 of JAPYYQ010002354.1, forward strand.
AGTGATCTCGTTATTGCCACGTTATATAGGACGGTATGTATATGAGTGCGCGTCTAAGTCCGTGATTAAGAGGCTCCGCACGCGCGCCAAGCCAAATGGAATTGCAAATGCAGTTACGCGCGTCTTTCGACGTGACGCTAAGGCGGAGGAGGTAGTCGAAGGCGCGTAACGACGAGGTATTAAGCCACACCAGCGGCGCAGAGAGCAAACTGTTAGCGGGGGGGGGGGGGAGTAGCGCGTCTCTACACTGCAAGTGGAGTGGCTCAGACTTTGGTCCGACCTCCTACGCGCTTTCTCTTCCTACCTTCTCCCCTGCTCTACAGACTGTACTTTTCTCTATTTTTTTTATTTTATCTAGTCTTTTTTTCTCGTCCTGTTTTCAGCTCGCCGAGCCGCGTTTCATCGCGAGGGCTTTATGAATTTTACGCCGGGCGCGGGCAAGTGCTGTTTGTTAACGAGTTTTTTAAAGACGCGCGGTCGTTTCAATAAATACACGCCCTTTGATGCCTTTATTGTACACTCGAGAGCGAGAGAGCCGCGTGTAAAATCTGACGATATTAAAAAATCGCCCGGCAGCACTAAATTATTTATAGCCGCTCGTATATCCCAACGGACCTGCGCGTCACATAGATTAGGTTTTTAGAATATACGAATAATCGATTTATGCAGATTTCCAATCTGCCCAGTTAACCGAAAGGTTAATTAATGGAAGAAGCAAAAAAGAAAAATGAAAATTCATAATCAATATATCGCAAAAATTACAACGGCCGAGGATCGATTTCTCCGGTAAATTGAAAAAGCTCGAGGATAAACATCGGCGAACAATTATTTTTCCATCCGCAAGCCCCGGGAATGACGGGTATTGGGGGGGATGAGGCGCAGCTCCCATTCCAATTACCCCCAATCTCCCGTGCAGTTTAAGCCTCTGCCCATAGACGGGCGCGGGTTTCGTGTCTAAAACGCGAAAACAAAGCATCGGCGAAAAAAAAATAGGAAAAAAAAAGGGAGTAACAACAGAGCCGCGTAGCCGGCGTATATTCCGCGAAGGCGAGTAGTTAAAAAAGAAAACCAAGAAAACGAGCAGTCGCGGGGGCTTGCCACGCGAAAATAGCCAATATCGAGGCTGCCGGGAGCTTAGCACTCCCCCTCATGAAAAATAGCCCATCTGAGAAGAAAAATAGAGAGCCGGAATAGAGGCGAGAAAGAGGCGCGAGCATAGAGGAGAAAATGATCGCGGGAAAACAAAGGAGAGAGAGAGAGAGAGAGGGCGAACTTTGAGTTTCAACGAACGAGACAATCGATATATAGAGTTTTCGCGCGTTAACGCTGACAATGCAAACGGTTGGCCCGGCTCGCCGTTGCGGAAAATAACCCCTGCATTCGAATCCCGATGCTCTCTCTCTCGCGTCAACCTCCCCATCTCCCTTTTTTTTAATTACAGCTATTAAATGTCTCTGACCCCCGGCTCTCACTCTGCTGAGTTGTTTCCATGTATCACTGTGGGTGTGTGTGTGTATGCTCACGGGACGAAAAGAGAGAGAGAGCGGCGTGTACGCGCGAGAAATGTTTTGACGTATCGACTGCTCGTCAATCGAATGGGATTTCGCTTTGATATATTTATCGGCGTCTATATTGAAAATGGAGCCGAAAAACATTATTGTCGATAAAATCGTTGATTTTTTTTATTTTCAATTTTCGTTTATAAGCTCGATGAATTTATGGGGCGCTGAGGGTAAGAGTTTTCCATGAAAAATAATAAAAAATAAGAGAAGGCAAAGTGGAGAGAGAGAGAGAGTTTATAAAGATGGAGCAGCGAGATTTTCACGGTTTTAATGCAATAATTACGAGCCGCGCGTATATTAATCTCCGGGCAATAAAAGTTAATAAACGCGATAAAGTCACGCTGCGGAGGAGAGGAAAGCGTTTCGGGAAAGGTAGTTTGAAAAATTCATGTAATTAATGCCGGTCAGAGTCATAAATAAGACGAGCCGAGTTGGGGAATAAAAACCGGCGAGAGCTACAGAGGGCAAGAGGAAAAGCAGAGGAGGGGTGGAGCTAGAGAAGCGCAAGACTGCCTTGGGCTAAATAAACTCCGGCGTCAACCTAGCCCTTTGTCTTCTTACATCTTGTTCTTTCGCATTGTCGCTCTGTCGACCTTTTGCCACCGACTCGGCTCTTCACCAGCCCTCCTCTGTCTCTCTTTCTTTCTTTCGACCAACCTCTGCCTACCCGGCTGCCAACGTATAATTAGCCTTGAAAATGTTGTTTTCAACTATCCTGCTTAATTTACGTCTTAATTGTCGGCGCACCTTCGACTCTCCTCCCCGACTCCGAAACAGGCCCCTATACAAATTACGCTGCACAGCTACTGCAATTACAACTTTGTGATTAATTGATTCATATATTCCGCACATTCATTAACATATCATTGTTCGCTGTTAGAAGTGAAGGGAGGCGGAAGGTGGTCGTCGAGAAAACGAGCTAGTGACGCAAAATAATTGCTCTTTTATCTCTTCGTCCCAGAGCTTTTCTATTTATATATCATGCGTCACTTGGAAACGCTGTATAAAGTAAATAAAGTATCGAAAAAGTAAGAGAAACTACGGGAAGGAGAGAGGGAAAGCGGTGTGGGATCCAAAGTTAACAAAGACAATCCGAAGCCGATTGGTGGAAAAATTGAAGAGGAAAGCTCCGGGGCCCCACTTGGGCCAATCACACGGGACTTAGCACAGTTTTATTCGGCCGAGAGCTTAGCGCCCCCCCCCCCCTCAGAAGTAAAGAGAACGCCGGGGGAGGTAGGTTAACGTAAAAGAAAAGGATAGAAAAGTCGTAAGGGAAAAACTCCCACCTGGGAAATCGGAAAATTCGCTTCAAGATTCGAACAAGTATCCGGGGAAGTCCGAGTTCGCGGGCTTTACCGGGACTTTTTCTCCGCGTAACTTCATAAATGCTTTTGCCCGCCCGGAAAATTGAATCGAGCGCCGCCCGGGTCAAGCGGGCTTCTTCTCCCCACCATCCTTTTTAAGAAAAAGTTCTCTCGAATGATAACTACGCGAGTTTCCACTTGAAGAGGCGTAAAAAAAAACACGGAGCAGAAAAAAAACGAAGCTATTTTCGTGTACGTGTTATTTTTGTTGGTAATGCGTAATGCTAAAAACATACAATTTTCATGTGTAATCTATAATAATTATACACAAAACAATAACAAACAATAGAGAAATGAATGTACGCTTCTTTTTGAAGTACGCAGTTCTTTTTTATTTTTTCTTAAATTTTATTACATTGCTTTATTTCTACTTTTTGCATCACTATGATTCTAACTTTGTTTTAAATAGTACTAGTTTAACGAAGAGCAACTGTAAGTAACACACATACGTATCTCACTATAGTCTTAACAATCTAAACACAAAGATAAAAATCATAAAAATATATTCGATAAAAAAAAAATAGAATAATTAGTACTAGTTTACTTACATTGCGGTAAGACTTCATAGACAGATACATTACTTTGCCTGCCATTAAAAACATGGGTTTTTGCGATATTTTCATAATCATTGTTAAATCTCGAGTTTGAAGATTAGGATGCATGTACCATTCATTGTTGTAAATTTTTTCAAATAATTCAGAGGCCTAAATAAAAGAAAATTATTTTAAAAAATAGTTAAAAAATCTATTTTTGCTATAGTTATGTAGAATAAAGTAACAAAGAAATTTCAACGATATTGGGAATCGCAGTTTTCACACAGACGTACAAAAAGCCAAGATGGCGCATACCCGTGATACTGTTTACATGGTGTCATATAAGAGACCAACTGTTTTTCTTTCAAAAGATTAATAAAATTGGCCGATGTAATGACTGACGGGGAGAAAATGTTGATTGAAGGAAGTACGTCGAAGGAGAGGAGTGATTGTTGGATGCAAATCATCTTATTTCCTCTAGTAAAAACATAAATTTGAGTGGTAATGTGACTAAATTACGTAGTCACAGTACGTCATAGCATCACTGACCATGAAATACTATACGGGTATGCATCATGTTAGCTTTTTTTCCGTCTGTGTGTGTGCAGTGCGATTCCCAATACAGATCTTACGCGATGCGCTAAGATTTCGCTTGCCAAGCACTCCAGCAATGTAAGTATCAATACGAATGCAATGACGGTAAACGCATTTATAATCTCTAGCTTTGTCAACCCTAAATCGGGATTATTAACTTGCTAAATGAAAAATAAAATTTACTTTATAAATATATATATTTGAGTAAGAAAAAATAGCATTAAAATGAATCGCTTTTGTATTTACATAAATTACACGAAATCCACAGCAAATGAAAAGTGAGGATAAGCCTAATATTTGATTTAAAGCTACGAGATTAAATGCCTCCTCAACTAATTTTACCATCCTAAAATTATCGTAAAATATAAAATCAAAATGAGAAACAAGACGGATGGTTTACACTTACTCCAACAAATGCACGTGCTTATCGACACAAGCTCCCAACTTCTTACTCAGTGTCATTCTATCATCTTCTCGTTTGATCAAGTTTTCTAGATTCATCCCAAGAATCTCAATTTGTGCGGAGAGGTGAAAAATCAAGATCCCAAAGTAATTTTCCGGTACTATCATTGCTAACATGAGCATCCATCCGGCCAAAACTTGAGAAAAATACACCAATTCGAAAATTGGACTTATCAAATAGTCGAATGGGTAGTAGGACTGTAAGACTAAGGGAAATCTGCCGTAGTCAGTGATATTCGTCACGAGACGTAGGTTTAATCCAAAAACCGGTGCCATGGCAAAATTGTTATAGCCAAACCCTAGGATTAGGTAACTACCAACCGTGAAAATCTTGCCGTATGACGCCGTCTTTCTCATTATATCGTACTCCCAAATCTCCTTTTCGCGGAGCCAGTCCTCCTGTAGTGTATGCACTACAGGTTGAAGCACTATATTTTAATCGAAGCCAAAGTATATGAATTTCTTTTCCTTTTTATATACACAATATATATTTTATTTAATTGATTACCCTCCGTGTTGTGCCAAAAAATCATGAATTTCACGATGATGATTGCGCAAATACCAGAAGACAAGAGGTTGTCGATGACCAGAGTACAATCGTGTTTTACCAGATTTAATGCGTACATCTGGGGTAAGAAGAAAAAGGATAATATCGTCAGAGTCATCAGGGGTATTCTAAGAGCTCTCTTCAACTTTGATCTGCCGTCGCCATCATCTTCCGGCCAAGCTCCAATGAGCCGAAGAGTTTTACGGTTTAGACCAATCGCCCATTCGATATCTGTACACGGAGAGAAAAAACCAATAAAAATTATAGACGATCTATGTAAAAATTACCGATGGGTTATGGTAAAGTCGGACCGTTTGGGCACATATGGAAATTTTACTAGTGCTGCCACAATGTTTACTGTGGTATCTGTAGAAACCATAGATGACATCTATAATTTTTATGGATGCCATCGGTAAAATTAACATAACCAAACTTTCTTAACCTCCAAATACGTTAGCGGTTAGCGGCTAACCGCCAATTGCATTATTTTCGTTGGCAGCATCAGCGCCACCGCCGGGAACTGTACAAAATGGAATACGTCAAAATTACCGATGTGATCAGTAAAATTTGTAGTAACTACAGGAATTTTACATGATTTTTTCTATAAATTTTACGGAATCTAAATTTTTTGGTTTGTTTATGTTTAATACACTTTTACCGTGGCGTCGGTAATTTTTATTGGTTTTCTCTCTCCGTGTGTACTTAAATACTATGCACTTTATTCCATGAATTTTTTTTTATATTAAGATTTATGTGATATACTACAGTGATATTACCCTTTTGGCCAGTATTACGATGTTTATCCATCATTACAATGAATATGTCACTAGTGTCGTAGACGATTAGACAATAGCATCGTACGCTTGTAACATACTATATCGGACTGAAGTAAATGTTTAGCGGCAACTTGACAAGAGCTTAGCTGACGAATATGTCCTAGTTAGCAGGCGCGTAAAGTCGCTCGAGTGAGCTTTAAGGGTATGCCTTATATCGGCACAGGTATCTTTTTTACCGACTACCTAATTTTCAATAAAAAAATAATAACTAGAGGTTTTTAATAGATAAGTCG
>JAPYYQ010002355.1:0-19912 GCA_030522585.1 Anagyrus pseudococci
CCGGCAGCGGGACGGCTCTGCCCCCCGCCGCGCACAGACAACGCGGGCACGCTCCTCTCTCTCTCTCTCTCTCTCTCTCTCTCTCTCTCTCTCTCTCTCTCTCTCTCTCTCTCTCTCTCTCTCTCTGTACTCTCATTAAAATGCGCGTGTTTGGCCGAGCTCACTCTGCGCCTCTCCCTCTTCTGCTTTTTCCTCCTCGAATCTTAACATCCAGGCTGCACAAGAGAGAAAGAGAGACCGCCTGTACTCAGGGCTTTTAGAAACTCGACTCCGGTGAAGCGAAAATTATTATCCCCCGCAGACGCTGTGTGTTCTTATTCCAGTCGCTTCGTGGTGAGTTTATGTGCGATAATAGAAGTCATCGCTGGGGTAAGGTGCTCACGCTTTCGAGAATGGGGATGCTAAGTAGTGTTCAAGGGAATTATATGTTTCTTTGCTCTTCTAGCATTTTTACCGTGCAATTGACTGCTTATAAATAGGTATTTTGAGGGATTATTAAATTATTTATTTGTCTATTGTTATATGCGTTTTAATTTGTCAAAATTTAATTTGAGATTGACAAATTTTAGAATAAGCAACTTAAAGGAAGGTACTTTGAAAGGTATCTGATCATCCATTCATTGTCTTTGCTATATTAACTACTCTTTAAAATGATCGGTAAGATAAACCGAACAGCCAGACAGCCTTTCCATAAAAATTAACCAACCGGAATACAACAAGCCAGTCTGTCATATTTTAACATGAACCAGCGCGATGAAGAGGGAGAGAGAGAAAGGGAGTCGTCCGTGGATAAGCAAGACTAATGAATTTGGCTAGAGGAGCGAAATTCAGTTTTAAGGATCCTCGGAGTCGTCCTGGCCCGTAGGCTGTGTCTCTACATCTCTGCGAGCACTATCGTCGAGCTGTAAGCCCCTATTGTGCATGCCCAACGTGTGAGGTGCTCGCGCCCGAGTAATAGACAATCAGTTTCCAGGCGCTCCTCTAGCTATGTATCCAGCCAGCGCATAGCATTCCTCAACGCTCTTTGGACTGGGTCGAGAGAGAGAGAGGGGGGACGAGCCTCCCCGCGCGCGGTCGGCCTGCACGCACGCACGCACACGCGCGCCCGTCGAAAATCCCCAGCGTCCTTGGCGGCGCGCAATTACAAATTCCCACAGTGGCCCGGGGGGAAAGAGAGAGGCCCGACCCCGGACGAGTCTTCCCCCCCTCTCTCTCTCTCTCTCTCTCTCTCGCTCTCTTCATCCTTTTTCGCCCTTGCGACTTCTACGTCCGTCCTTGTCCGGCTGCAGTAGCAACGCACAGCTCTCCCTTCTGCCTCTCTTTCTGTCTCCTCCTTCCCCTCTTCTGGGCCAGCGGCATCTCTCTTTCTCTCTGTCTCTCGCTGTGCGTGTACTCTTCAGATGGGGAGCTGCGTGGCTGTCAATAAAACTGCTTTTAATTCGCAACCCCCTGCTTTCTAAAAGCACGCAGCAGCTCTTCTGCAGGTGCAAGTGTTTCTCTGCGTCTATGGCTATTGTGGGCGCGGAGATACACCTCCATTCGTTTTGACACTTGGGAAGATTTTCAATTTTCATTCCATCTCGTTGCGCTTCAGATGGCGTGCAGAGGCCGAGTGACACAATGAGATAACGCGACGCTCTTCACTCTCTTCCTCTCTAGGGGGATTTTAAAATAGCCAGCATACATATATACCGTTGAGGGATAGAATTTCTTCGAACGCTTCAGTGTAAGTTCTTAATTTTGATTAAGAGCACTTGCAGCTTAGCTCGCGACCCGTAAGGATCTTGCATCCTGACGGTAGAGTTTCTGCAATTTTCGATTCTCGCGAATAAATTTTATGTGATTAGTCTTTACCGTTGGAATAATTAAGAGACTTTAGAGTGCCGAGGACTAAACTTTTGCTAATTGTACGCATTCGTGCTGACTGAGAAGTATTTGCAAGCAACATTTGTTCGGAATATAATCAAAGCTATCGATAAAGCCCTTTCATCCCCCGAAATACCTTTGGCGATTAACCACAACAATTTCCCCCAGAATTTTTCCCAATTTGTCGAATTTCCGGGCAAATCGAAGAACTGCAATGAATGTTTGAAAGGCATTTTTGTTTTGTACAATTTTAAAAAGCGTTCCTCTGGCTAGGGCTTAATCGCAGCCCTTCGTTTCCCCGATGCATGTTCCCTTCGGTGAACTTTTCATCTCGAGCTGAAAAATGCCTTTCCATGCGCGCTAATCGGAAGCCATAAGAACCGAACGGTGGAGAATCAATTATCCGATGGAGCATTTAAAAGCCCGTCAATGTCGCGCCAAGCTCTCTTGCTCTGGCTCTGAATTACGAAATAAAAACGAATAGGTTTGCTTTCACGATCGAACCTCCGAGACTTCCGCAGGGCGATCGAGGAGAAACGGAGTCTCCGGAATAATACTGCTTCGACGAACTCTATATAATATTACGATCGGCCGCGAGCTATAACGGCTGTACGTTAAGTGTAAAGTGTACCGCTTGCGCCTGCTGCTTACTTGCGCGCTTGGCTTCGCGAACAATTTCCCAGGTTGATAAAAAGATAATGTTTTTAGTTTGTCCGCTCCAATGAAAATTAGTTTGCAAAAGAAAAAGTTGACGATTGTTCACAAAGCTACAAAGAAATTAACCCTTAATAAAGAACGTAATAAGTTATTTAGTAATGATTAATAATTATTAATACCACTGCAAAGTGGACAGTTAACCGAATGCTTAAGCCTGAGTGAGGATATCTTTCAGCTATTCACCTTCGTGAAATAATTTACGCCGTGGCTCTCGAAAGAAGTAATTTAGCAAATATATTAAAAGACCGAAATTAGGTCAACGAGCTTTCCCGTTAGCGTTACATAAAATAAACATTCGTCGCTTTTACTTATCCTAATTAGAAAATCATAAAAACATGCGGATACAACAACAAAGGCTGCAATGATAACGATATTCATGACCTTTCTCTCTCCTCTCACATAAATGACGCACACACTGACGGTATAATAAATTATGAAGGGCAGATTATGCAAATGATTGAGAAATTACGTAATTTTCCTAATTATTCGAAATAACATGGGTTTAAGTGATAAGCAATAGTAGGCATCGACTCACTAAAGAATTAAGTCAACTCTACAGAAAGCATTATAATGCACATTTTATTAATCTGTGCATAAGTATCGCTGATCATTGAAATTTTCGCCGTCTTCAAAAGCCAGCATCGAGAAGTACAAAGCTATACTGTCATTGTAACAGATATAGAGAAGGGGAAGCAAATCGTTCAACGAAGCCGAGAAAAGGAAAAAAAGCGCCAATAGAGGTGAGTATTTATAGGATCGGTCCCCAGTAGCGAGGAGAGGCTCCTGTCGTTTTCTGACCGCTCAGGCGCATTAGGCTGTCGGTCGACAGCTCCTCGCGCCTCTCTTGAAGCTTGTATATGTATATATACTACTCGGCAAGTTGAGCGAGCGGACGCGCGCGCCTCTGAGTGTGTACGTGTGTGTAGCAGCGCGCGAGGAGTCGAGGACGGAGGGCCGAAGGGGTGGGAACCCTTCGCGCTCGGGATTCCCAACGCACACAGCCGAGCCCGCACACATGGATGTTTGAGTATGCGACGACGGCAATGTGCACATACATACAGGCGACGGCTGATCCCGCAAACTGCGGCCAGGAGAGCTGAGCGCGCGGGCGAAACGCCGCCGCGTTGTTAATCTTCCTGCGCGGCTTGCTTTCCGGATAGAAGAGCTTCCTTCTGTGATGTGACGTGTGCGTTGCTTGTACGACAGGGCCAAGACCAGGCTCAGATCTAGCACACAGCAAGATATCGCACTACCGATTCATCCACTTTCCTAACGCTCCACTTGCTGCCTCCTAAATTCTCCCACTAATTTTATCAATCTAATCTTTTTCAACATTTTCAAAGTTTATTCATGTTTGCTGAAGGCTCAAATTCTTATGAAAAATAAATTTTGTTTTCTCATGCATAAACAATCATATGAATGAATATTCATGTGGGTTCTGATGAAAATTGCATTTTTTTTCAAGGATTTCAAAGAGAGCCCTCGGGTCTAGAACATAACGAAAAACAAGAAAAAATATGTATAGGACGTGTAGAAAATCCAGGTTTTCCATGACAAAGCAACGAAAAAACTGCACCAAGGTCCAGGAAACGTGCGAGTGTGATGGGCGCGCGTGAGAGTGGGCAAGCGAGTGCATCGAGCAGGTCAATGAATTCGGAAGGAAAGAGAAAAACGAGCAGGCGCGCTATTTATATTCCCTTCGGAAAGAGAAGCGAAAAAACCATGGAAAAGAAAAAACAAGAAAGGTAGGGGATAGGGGAGCCGAGGTGAAGAGTAGAGGGGGGGGGGGCGAATAAGCTCGGGCGCGCGTGAGGTTGGATAACATTTCAGCGCGCAGGCCATCGTGTGTGCTATTGTGCAGGGGAGAGGAGGGAGAGAGCGAGAGGGAGTGTGGATATATTGGAGGAAGAGCGAGAGCGAGAGAGCGGTTGGGTGTCGCGCGCAGCCCATTTGCTCGGCCAATCGATCCCATACATCCCCGGCCGGCCGCGAGGCGTCCTCTCTCCCTGCCCCTCTAGCTCTGATCGCGTGATTTTTTCACACGAGAACCGCCAGCGGCAGGATTCCGCGGCTGCGGCGTTTCTTCAGGCGCAGGTATACGCTCGCTCGAGCGGCTCGCTTCATCCGCGGCTTTACCTAGCTGGCTGCTGCATGTATCTCGGGCGAGCCGCCGGGATAGGCATAAGTGTGCCGGCACAGAGCGAGAGGCCCCCGGCGTACATAGGCAGCGGGCGCGCGTTATAACGGTGCCGCGAGGAGCGAACACGCCGCGAGTTAGACAAAGCAAGAGAGAGAGAGAGAGAGAGAGAGAGAGAGAGAGCGCGCTCCTTATAGCCGCTCTGCCGGGTCACTCGGCTGACCTCGATACGATATGCCAGCGGCCGAGAGCTCGCGCGGGATCCCGGGAGCCAGCGCGCAGATATATACGCGCAGGCTCGAATGCGACGACGAGGCAGCGCTCCACATTTTCCACCTTGCCGCCTCCTCCGTCAAATCCTCCTCATACTCTCCCGTATTTTATAAATCCAACGACTAGCTGAAATCTGCCGACGAGAGAACTCTAGAGATGAGAACAACGCAGTAGATTCGTTCTCTCATTCGCTCCCTTTTTCTCCCCCCGTACCTTCGATTTTCCAGGTGCTTTGTGAGCGAAACACCATTGGTCGACTGGAACGAGGGAAAAACTTTGTCTAACCACCGATTTTGCAGTGTTTGAAACAAGTTTTTTTTATATACTTCGATTTAATGCGTTGATGCTTGCTTCACACTGGCTTGCATTAAATTTTCGCGTTACTGTTGGATCTTGAGAGCGATCGGCCGGCTTATAATGAATAAACAACAATTTATTAGAGGAAGATCATTTGAGAGGAGGTGGTTTACCTTTAGCCCGGTGTCTGCAGTGCTAATTCATATCCACTTATCGGGAAGAGGCGTCAATAAGAAAATTCAACCGGGTCTGCGGATAATTTAGTTTAATCAAAGAAATTATATTATTTGACAATTAAATCAGGAAAAACACAGTTACACTCGAGTGGCATTGGGTTGACCAATCGGAGATGAAGAACGGCGCAATGGAAATAAAAACGGAGCGCTAGAGCAGTGGAATAATGAAGCGCAGGAAGGAGGCATTATTCAGATATCCGGCGTGTTACGTCTAGCCGGCGAATAAAGACCTAGTTTCTGGGAAAGGCTCTCTCGAAGGGAAGAGCCGCGTCGAGCTCGCGTTTCCAACAGTTTCTGCAGAGCCGCGCGTCATATGAGGAAGAGGAAGTGCGCGAGGGGCAGAGCAGAGAATCCGGAACGCAGGAGGTAGACCAAGTGCATTAAAAATGGAATGAGAGCTTCGGTCGACGGGGAAGGGTGTACGAGGGGGGAGGGCCGGGCCGCCCCTCCTTCGCTGCTGCACCTAGAGCGCGCTCTAGCTGCCCGTCTCCTTCTCTTTCTCTTGCACCGAGTGCGCGCTTAAAGTCACTTGGTCGAGTCTTCGCATGAAATTGGGATGAGGTTCTCTCTTAATCCCTATCTCTCTCTCTCTCTCTCTCTCTCTCTCTCTCTCTCTCTCTCTCTCTCTCTCTTTCTCGAGGTTATGGGGTGATTAATGGGCCGTGTCAAGGGGATATTTTTGTCTAGGGAAGGGCATCGATGTCTCCGTAATGTTCGCGCCTCTTTTCGCTGATGTGGACTTGTATTATTTGGTTGTCGATATAGAATGATCTATTTACCAATAACAGGCTTTATTTTCGGTATTTGATTTTCACAGCTTATAGTTTTGAAATGTTGATCTCTGATTAGTAAACAAAGGTACATAAATACGCCTAAAAGAGGAGTCATTTAATCCAGGGTCTATTCGATCGAGTAGCTTAAAAAGAACTTACAAGCCGAGATTCAATTGAAACTCAACAATTTTTAAGCTCTTCTCTATATTTTTTATCCACTCCAGAAACTTGCCGGATTTTATTATCCGAATGTTTCCGTGACATTGGTTCAACATGCACATCAATGCGATTGGCATTCGAACTGATCGCAAGCAGGTGAGGAGGGGGAGCATAAAGTCTTGGAAACGTCCATTTGCCAGCTGGTCTTGCATCGACAGACACTCAGCGTCCATGACTGGATGTCCTACGTCAGCAGCAAACCGAGGTGCAGTGATTGCCAGCCGAGCGCGACCGCGAGTAGGTAGTCTCTGGCTGCCCCCTTTCCGACTTAATTACAAGCACTAGCGCGCGCACGTTCGACCCCCCGAGTAGACCGCGGGGCTCTACCACAGCGAACTCTAGAGCAGAGCCCAATCCCGTGGGCTGCGTTGCTCTAAACATATGTCTCTCGCATGCGAACCCCTCGGGCTTCTATGTTGACGGGGACTTTGCCCTTGCGCGAACAATCGGATTAGACCCGCGGAAAACGCGAGTGCCTGGAAGAAAGCTCTCCTGAAAAATTTCCTCTTTATGAATATCCATTCAGAATCTCGCTGCTCTTGTCCTACAACTCTATATCTCGACTTAATCTATAGTTTAATATTATTTGCTAATACGTTTTTTTTTAATTATAATTGATCGCACATCAGCCAGATTGAAAAAAGCACTACTTTTAGAATAGTTGAAAGTAAAATTGAGCGATATTCAATATAATTATTAAAATACTCGATGGAAAAAGATCAAAACTTTGTTTTATAATTAGAAAATTAATCAGAGACAATACAGTGTAAACAGATTTTTGATTGGCAAAATTCTTGGTACACTTAACGATAAGGGTATGAAATAATTGTAAATTCGGAGAAACCGCTCATTGAAATTTCGATTAAACAATATTGACCTATTTTAAAGCTTACGATAAGAACATGAAAAATGTTGACAAGCCGATCACGATAAAAATTGGAGTACGAAATACTTGCGCGATAAGAGCCAGCAGTTGATAGCATCAGCAAAAAAGCTTTGCTTTCGATACGTAGAGCAAGTACAATCTCAGTCCTTTCAACTTTCTCTACCAATAATACAATCGTACCTAGTCTATATCTTACTATGATTTAATGGAAAAACTGAAAAGAGGCAAAAAGAAAGAAGCTGCGCATGGAGATCGCAGAAGCGACTAAGCAAGGGAAATGCTGTAGAAAAAAATGAGGATAGGGCGAAGAAGGGAGAGTTGTGAGTAAGCTGTGAACTCCTTTATCGCCAGCTGATGGAACTTGGTGACGCGGGCGGCGCATGACAAAGCCCGAGCTGGGAGGGAGCAAGGCAGGCATGGCCATCGACGCGTCGTCTTTGCACGTGCACACGTGCGTGAGCTGCGCGCCGCGGCGGGCGTTTGCGTCAGCCAGCGGTAATTGCCGACAAGTGGCCTCTGCGAGAGCGGGCTTTAATTCCATTTGCGCAATAAATGAGCCGTACAGGGCCGCCACCGCCGTCGGCCAGCGGCACCGACCTCCCTACACGGCTCTTCTCCTCGAACAATCTCTCTCGACAAAGATGGAGTTTTAATTGCCCAGAGGTGAATGATGCGAGCGATTTCCACTTTATAATCAGGCTTTCGAAGAATCTCTGACAATTGTATCTTTGGAAATAGGCTGGGATGTTGCAAGAGCCTATGTGGCTATCAGCTAGGATCTTTCGATCATACGGAAGCAATGTTTATCTTTTAGCTCTCTTTCTCTCTATCTCCGATCGATTCGTCCTCGAAATCCAATGGAGTGCAATGAACTTAATTGAATCATGTGTATTTTTGCTTCCTTTGGATAACCGCCATAATTGAACTTTGTTTTCATTTCATCCAATCATATATACGTTTATTGATTTATCCGGGCATTATTTTTGTCTGATTTTTAAAGTGATTGTAAAGCGCACAAGCTTCATCGGACAAAAATATGCGAAAAAGACGAGGGGAGGTGGGGGCGAGAGAAGGTATAGGACTAGGCAGGGCGCTACCTCATCCCCAGAGGAGCTCAACTGGCCGATCGTCGATTCGACCTCGAAGAGCACCAGCTTCTTCTTGGGCGCGTGCGCTTATCCTCGAACATTCAATTAGTGGGAGAGAAAGACGCTAGGGTCAGGAGGATGCTTGGGGAGAGAACGGAGGAGGTTAGGGAAGAAGGCAAAAGTCACTGGCTCCCGGGGGAGTCGTAGTCCCGACGTTGATAGCCGATAATTTGGCTCTCGTCGACTACCGGCGCCCGACCTCCTCCTCGCTGCGCTTTTCACAAGCGTGTGATTTCCTATGCCTCCAGTCTCCCTTTCCATCGCCACTGCTCCTATTCGACTTGAAAATTGCTGGCCCGCGCATATTGAGAGCTTAACTGTGGCTAGCGCTCTTGCTACTAAATCTCAGGGTTAGCCTTTAAACGCAAACTTCTACACGCGTTGAGCTGTCTTTCCCTCCCCTCTCTTTTCCTTTAACTCAATCCTACGTCCTCTGGTATTTTTCACTTCTCTTCTAAAAAGTCAAAAATTTTTTTTTTACATTTTCAAAATGTATTTTTTTCTTTGTCAAAATAGAAAGAATGTAACGCGTGGAGCTTTGAAAAATAGTAAAAAAAAAAAGATGCAAGCGGGATAGCTTTCGCGTAACTCGAGCTCGAAAGGTTTTTTATATAGCTGTATAGATACAGGACCGAACGGGAAGATTCCGCTTTGCCGCAGGCGTCGTTTCGAGCAGTGACATGTCCTTTGATGGAAAAGCAGCGGCCACAGCATTTAAATGGAAATGCTTAGTCAACTTTTTACCCACTCGTTTGCCCCAGCTCCATCCTGGCATTTCTTCATTAAACACAGTCGAAACGGGTCCGAATCCCAGAGCTAAACAACTTGCAAATTATTCAAAAAGTTGCACAAGTTCCTCAGAGAAAATAAAAAAAGGCCAGTGGCTAGAGGAAAGCGGTGAATCTCTTCGCGCGCAAACTTTTTTCTACAAAAGCACGATGCAAAGCAGAGCAGAAAGTATGTGCAAGCGAGAAAAGAAGAAAAAAAGGAGAGACCTGCTTCGGTCGCGATTAAACGACAGTTGCATAACTAAGCCAATCACGTCGAAGACGTAAAAAGATGCTCGGGACGCGCTTCAGCGGAGAAGTTGTACGACGTCCGCGCGGTCGTCGCACGTAAATCCGCGGCAACTTTCCAGAACAAGAGCAAAAGCTTCGCAGCGGTGTGGCTGGAGAGACAAAGCTCGGACGAAGAGAGGGGATAGAGAGAGAGAGGCCAGTCGCACGAAGGGGAGAAAAAGAAAAAGCATCTACCCGCGGAGCGTAGAAGGGGAGCTAGTTGCAAGGGCAATAGGGGAGAGAAAGAGAGTGCACGCATCAGTGTCTGTCTGTATGTGTGTGCGCGTAGGTCCGAGGTGGTAAATAGGTTAAACGCGCCAGCGGCTCTCTCTTTCTCTCTCCCGAGAGAGAGAGAGAAAGGGCTAAGCCAGGACAATTTAAATCGGCGCCAATTCCCGCGCACCATTCGACTCGGGGCATCCGCGCTCTCGTTTTTCCCAAACCTAGCGACCCTTCCCATCACCCCCCCCCCCCCCACTCTTCACCGACACTATAGCAGAGCCGCAGCGCTTTCACCTTTTCTCTCGCTTCGCCGAGCGATCCCGACCCCTACATCTGTGTTCACCCCCCTTGGCCTGTTTCTCTAAATGCTTCGTTATGGGCGCGTACCCTCCTTCCTTTTTCTCTTTCTCTCGCTTCTTTTTCTTTCTCTCTGAGCTTGGAATTGCGCGGCTTTGCCTGATGGATACGCGTCGTGCTGAAACACTTGTGGCGCTCAAATGGCTGGAATGAATTTGTGGCTTTGGTATAAAAGCAGGAGCTCGGGAATAGGAAGGTGGGAATCTTTTAAAATTTATGTACTTTTAAAAAAAATGTTTCACGAGGTAATTACTTGGCCTTTATACCGCTATTAAAGTTTGCAATGAAATAAGAATGATTTATTGTTGAAAGTGGCCCTGGGCTAAACAAACTGATTTTAGACGTAAGAATTGCTAAATAATCTCGTTAGTATGTACAAGGAATCGTTAAATATTTTGCTTATATCTCGGTACGCTGAATTTCTCGGACGAAATGGATAACAAAAAAGCACAGCTCTTATTTTATTTTTGCTCGTGCACTTGCTTAGCTTTCAACGGAGGGTCGAGACGTCAGACATGGAACATTATCTGCCGACATGATCGACATCGCACCCGGAGAATGGCCAAATAGAGAGAAGGGGGGGGGGGAGTCTGGCGCGTATCGGTCGGAGGGCAACCTTCTTCCGCATTTTCCCAGTCGGCCCGCTGACGCCAGATATACCCCAGGGATGCGAAATTAGGCTACAGCGCATACGGAGCCGACCAATGCTTTTTTCCACGGCGTCTCCTCCTTCCCTTTTACGCAGAGCTAAATTTCTCTAAAAGGCAGATCTCGTTAGCGGAAAAAGGAGCGGCCTAACTTTTCCCCTTGGCTGCGCGAGCCTCTCCCCCGCCCCCTAGAATGAGCCCCTCCTTCTCGCTTTCCCGAGCTCGCCAGACAAATGCAGGACTCTACGGGGGAATTCGGGTAAAAGGGATTAATGTGTAAATTAACCCTTCACTCCGAGCGTCGTCTGCAAGCTGCCCGGAGAGTAGAGCCTCTAGATTACCGGCGTCTTGCGCCTAACACTCAAAGGCTTCTCTCTGCAACGAGCTTTTTCCAAGTGATTTATTCACTCCGCTCGGAAGTTGATGCGACTAATTGCGGTTTATTAATTTGTCCAGCGATAACTTTCTGCTAATGAGAGTGGATATAAGCGTAACTTGCTTTTTCGCATGACAATCAAAATTCATTGATGCGCCATTGTAGTTGGATAAATTTGGCAATGGGTTCCTAGATAAATTGACAGTACTGATAGGGAAAATAAACTTTCTTATCTCGACTATTACTGTACGTGATTCTATAAACTTGAAAATACAGGATCGTAAATATGAGTGCAAGCTCAGTGGACATTTACAAGCCAAGCTCAAACATACTGTTTATCAGCTAAAACTTAATAAATAATCTGTTATTATTTTATTCAATTCGTCAGGACTATGTCTAGCTTCTATCTGCAAGTCTGTTCATCTGTCCAAGATTAGCTAAATATTTGTAAGTCAGAACAAAGCGCCCAAGGCAGAAGCCAAGCAATTTCCAGCTTGCGGAATTTCGTTTGCAGCTTGTAAACAGTCAAGGTAACGTTTTAACCGAGCAATTGCAAGCGCAGTTTCAGCAACGAACGAGATAACTGGCTGAGTGTTTAAACACCGCAGGGGCAGTAGTGGTTGTAGTTACGCTCCCTGTAAAGCTCCATCGCGGCGTAATCAAGTTTTGTCGTTTTTGTAACGAACCAGTAGCCACCTTCCTCCAAATTTGACTCGTTTTTCTCTCTCTTGTTTTCCGCGTAACACAGCTATAGCCTATAGCAAGCCCTCCCCTTTTATTTTTCGTTCTCTTTTAAACTACTGACACGTTAAGTGGATGTTATAAATAGTTATCAATCATGCGCAAATAAAATCATGAGAATTCGTCAAATAATTTTGACAGGTTGCAATATTCACAGAGAACCACAATAAGCAAATAATTGTCATTCGTAGGCGTATAATGAATAACGATAGAGGTGTATAATGCGCGATGGCATTAACTTTCCGTGGCATATAAGCTCAGCCTAGGAGAAATTAGTTTGGCCGTAAAGGGAAAATAGAAATAATGCGCGACGTAGAGCCGGCCGCTGTACGGGCTGGCTTTTTTACTTTTTCTTATTCTACAGAAAAGAGGAAGAGAGAAAAAAGAAGCGGATCGCGAGAGGGAGCCACGCTTACGGGCAAGGTCGTGTCGTGAACTGCGGCTGTTCGTAAGTCAATCGATAATAGCGCCGGTACACTCTCTTCCCCCGTCATCCGTGTAGACATTGCGATAGCGCCGCGTTCGACACTCTGCCGTCTTTCAACATATATCTTTGTATTCGTGCAGCGCCGCTGGAAGAATATAACGAGAGCGCGGTGGGAGAGATCTTTAAACAATCATTTACATTGGCGAATAAAACTTATCGGTTATTGCTCCGTTCTTTGCACGCCTCCCAAACTGAGTAAACACTTTTTTTCATTTTTCAATTGCGAATCTGCAGTCGAAATAATCTTGAATTCCAAATTTTGAGTAATTTCTCAAAATAAAAAAAGAAACCAACAAAGTTGAGAAAAAAACACTAAACTTGTAGCTGGATTAATTTCATCTGAACTTTCCCTAAGCCAATCAGTCCTAGAGAAAAATCCAGAGCTCTAACGGACTTGAGTCTCCGAAATAGCGGTAGCAGCAACAGCAGCTTGCTCAATCATTAATTAATCCAGCGAATCATTACTTTGATTCAGCTCGGAAATTTCTTTTCTCCAAGACCTCAATACACATCGCGATTCAAATCGAGCGGAGAGCCATTACAGAGCCCTCGGGGGGAGAGGATGAGGGGAATGAAAAAAGGAAAAACCGAGACTGAAAAAACAAAAGACTCCGGAGCGCGTATGTTAGCGAGCAAACGAGAGAGAAAGAAAAAGAGAGGTGGACTCTTGTACAGCGCTCCTTGGCAATCGATATCGCCGTGTTGTTCGTTATACTTACGACGTCGATAAAAAGCAATTCGACCGTCCGGCTGAGCGGCTTCGCGTCGGGCTTCGCTGCACGCCGGGCGTCTATTTCTGGATTTCCCTAAAACGAGAGAGAGAGAGAGAGAGAGAGAGAGAGAGAGAGAGAGAGAGAGACTGAGTTGGTGCTGGTGCCGCTGTGCCCGCAGCGCAGCGATATAGATTTCTGGAGCTCGCTCTCGATATCGGCTTCGCTCGAGCGGAGAATAGACGCGGCAAACGGGCAGGCAGAAGGCGGGGGGGGGGGAGGGTATACAAGAGCAAAGAAAAGCCGAGAGAGGGAAAAGGATGGGGGAAGCTCTCTCTTGGTACTCCGTGCGCGCTCTTTGGCCCTCCGCCAAATATCTCTCTACCTCTCCCCGCTGTTGCGCCGGCGAGCATGGCTCGCTTTCGCGAGCTGGCGCTTTGCTCTTTCGTGCGCAATACACGCGTTATAGCTCTCTCTTTCTCTCGTGTCACTGACGCTCGAGTTCGGCCGGTCCTTTGCGCCCACGAAAATCACCCCGCAAATTGACGTACCCGCTGCCCCTGACTGCCTGGCGACTTGCTTCCTCGAAGCCTTTTTACTGCGAGCTACTTTTTAAATGAGTACCTCTATGATCTGGGGATATTTAAAATACTCTCTCTGACAAAGACAAATAGACAGCGTCGTTCCTTGCAAATTTCTTATTTAACGCGGCTATTATCTAATGTGTACTTAAGCACAGTTTTAAAGTGTAGATACTTACAAAGTTCCAATCAACTAATCAGACGCGTTAATCGAATAATACCGACACCCTGCAGTAGGGGCGTAGTCACGTAAAATAAAAGAAAAATCTTGAAGAAAGTAAAAAAAAACGAGAACATTTTAACAGCGCATAAATTGCTCTATCAAACCATGCGATCAAAATTCCTCATCGGCCGTCTCTCTCTCTCTCTCTCTCTCTCTCTCTCTCTCTCTCTCTCTCTCTCTCTCTCTCTTGCTCTCGCTCCGTATCAATAAGGCTATTCATCGCACCTACAGTTGTTAGTTGGCGATATTCGAATTGCTGGAATACGGAGCGCGATAAGACGGTCGCGCTCACGTGCAGCGTCGGTTCTCTCACGTCCCTTCATAGCTAAACTTTTTTAATCCGCTGGAGCACAGGAGATCGCGTCGAGGATGAAATCCTTGATCGGGGGGCTTGGTTCGGTTAAAAGTGGGCGTGGCACTTGGCTTTACCGCCAGCGGTGCTTGTTTGAATTATCAATAGCCTCTGCAAAACTTGCGCTGGTAACTTATACCTTGAATTAGACACTTGGATTTTACGCTCTCGCGTGGTTTAAGCGTAGATCCGATCACCTCCTCGTGCATGCTCACTCAAATAATTATTGAAAAGCTAGGAAAAAAACAAAAATAGAAGCATCGGAAAAACTGCTAGCTCTGTCGGCAAAAGCCGGGCTTTTCAGTTGGGCCAGTGTCAAAGGGAAATAGGCGCGGCGTGTGCGGCTATCAGCGCGCGAAATCGCGCGGCTCTTGCGCTCGCGCCGATAAACAAGCTGGCCGTCCGGGTGCTCTATAAATAGAGCAACATATTTATAGCGGGTGGCCCGGGGAGTGCCGGCGTTGCCTCCGTACACTACGGCTCTCTCGGTTTCGCCGAAGAGAGAAAGACTACTCGCGAATTCGGTGGCGCGTGTTTGATCATTTGCTCTTGTCTGAACCAGCGGCGCGATATGCTTTTTTATTGCTATCAGCCAAGCCGTGAGCTGGTTGTTTGGACAACAGCGCTTGGTGCGCCTAGTAAGCATGAGGAATTTGCTATGCTCTCGCTCATGGGAACTGTTTTATTTTTCAGGAGAAGCTGATCTTGGCAGCACTACGAGCTCAAGGAATTCGAGGTGAGAAATGTTTCGCCAACTGAATTTAACTTTGGAAATTCCGCAAACTATACACGCGTCCACCGCTATCAGCTTCGGCAACTGCTCAAACTTATTTCTACCTTTACGTTTTCAAGTTATTTAACTTGCTTTTATTTTCAATGCCTACTTTATTTATAATCCTTCCTTATGAATCGGTGTTCGAAAACTCGTCAAGCATACATTAGATTAATAACAAATTGAGAGCAATCTTGTATTCAAGTTCCTTTTATTTGAACAATCAAAAACGGAAAATCGTACAAACAGTTGGAAAAGCCATATGAATTTTCGAGGTAATCAGCCAGGGAATAAGCCAATAATAAAAAATTTCATGTCTATCAATGGGAAACAAGTCCCGGTTACGATAAATCTCTCCCCGGCCATCATAACGCATTGAATACATACGCGTGTAACGCATACCTGCAAATGTATGAGTTGTAGCGCGCAGCAGTCTATTCAGGCTCACGGAAGCAAAGCGAAGATCACCGCGCAAGCCCGGAGAACAGGAGAGCTGCCGCACAGCTTTGGCTGTACGGCTGGAGCTAGGCCGATCGCTTAGCGCGAAATCGCTCTCCGGAATCTCCTCGCGCCTGCAGCTTGTGCAACGGAGAAAGACCGGGAGAGGGAGGGAGAGAGAAAGAGGTCGTCGTGCTCGAGCGATCAAATCGACCGTCTCGAATTCAAGCGAGGTCGTCGGGGCCGAACCTCTTGGCAGTCGGAGAGTATCGGATTGCGCGGGAGAGCCTCTCGGGCTGTTGGGGCCGCCGCCGCCGCCGCACCGCTGCACTTCGGGCCAGCCCGATCTCTCGGCACACAGCGAGAAATCAATCTCGCTGCTGCCGCCGCCGCCGCCGCTGCCACCGCCGCTGCAGTAACAGCCCGTGCCAGTCGATCGAGCTGGCTTATATATGCGCGACAGCGGCTTGCCTTCAAGCCTGCCACCGCCACCTTACGGCGTTTTCCATTTTTCCTGGCGTTTCTCCTACTCTGGCGATGAGCCAAACTGATTGCCGAGCTCAGCGATGATACGCCGTGGCAACGAGACTTTCTAGAAAAATTGTTAACTGCACCTGGAAATGTAGCTGAGAGCTCGAGACAAAGCAGGCATTCAAGCGGAATATCTACCGACAGCCTATATCGTGGCTTCGTTAATATTCGCGCTTGGCGACCAACCCTCGCAACGATAACTGTCCAACTGTAATTTTTCAGCGCTGTTTAATTAGTAGCATAAAGTTGGGCATGTCTTTAATTAATTTTCGTTTAATTAATCATCCCTCAGGAGCGAGTAGTATAAAATTCTCAATTAAATAGCGTGGCTTTAATAAATCAGCCCGCGAGAGGAAAGCAAGTCCATAAGTTAAGAGCCAGCCGACCGGCCAGACGATAAACGCACGGAAGCTGCAGCCCAGGGCAGAGTTGCATACCGGCGTATGTCTATAGAAAATGCAGTCTCGTTTACATTGATCAAAACAAACACAGTAGCCGCACGGCGGCGCTGAGAGTCTCGTCGATCTCACAAGCGGCCAAAAACGAGGAGCGACTGCCGCGCAGCTACACAGCTGATTCGATCTCTACTCTATACAAGAGATACCGAGCTCTGCTTCAATCTTATTACGTGATTTCGTAACAGCGATCGATATATCACACAACTGCCGTGGCGCTCGTCGCGCGGTCTTGGAAGAAAACAAAAAGAAAAGAACGAACCGAGAGAGGGAAAGGAGAGTTAGCCGGGAGCGATCGAGTGAGAGGAGTGGCGAAGTTATTCGAGATACCCGCTTGCTGGCGGTGGCGGTGGCGGCGGCGAAAACAGGTTTACCTCCGCGCGTCTACTGTCTTGCACCATAACTCGCGGACACATAATCCCCCGGCGTCCCGTCTCGCGCCCGTCCTTCTTTTATGTGCTCCAACTAAACCGCTTGTTCGGCTTACCTGGCGCTGCTGCCGCCGTCGCTGGAGCCTGCACTCGAAGACGAAGCCTACCCGATGTCTCTCGTTCATCATTAGCCGTGTAAATTAGCAAGTCTCCGAGCGTTAGACCGTCAGGCTCCTCGCCAGCGGCTGGGCTTTTCCGATGCCGATTGACCAATAACGTTCACGATGCGCCCCGGCCCGCGCCCCGTTAACGCTCATCCGATACTTCTCTTTCGACATCTTCATAGACTTTGCTAACCTCTCTCGATCCTTCGATCCTATACGTAAATGGAATGTCGCGGTTGAAAAGTTGTTAATGCAAAGATACGGAGATCAGGAGAAGGCCGTAGGCGAGGCAAACCGTACCAATTGATTAATCAGCTGTCAATATCTTGCGGTCTCTCTCAGTCTCGCATATAACCAAGTGCAAATTAGCCAAGGTTCACACATAGCCGAGCCACATTTTCGAAGCTCAGCGCCACCACTGTCCATCTGCATAGGTGGCACATACCGAGGACGATCCTGTAAATAAGTAAGCAGGAGAGGAAGAGGTGAGGATTCAAGTCAGCTGTCTCAGTGTTTCTCGCGCCGAGCGGAATATTTAATTGAGAGACCGAGATAGGATCTCCACGCGGCGAGTGCTTGGGCGCTCAGCGGCTCGGCTTGTTCGACAGAAGGCGTAGGCGTAGCCGGCTCTCCGCGGGATTTGAATGGCTGGAAGCAGCAAGCTTCTCTGCCGCCGCTCCTCGTACCCACACGCCCGCCTGTTATTCAATATAAACGCGCATACACACACGCACACAACACACCTATGGATACGAGTTGTTCCGAGAGGAAGATGCAGCAGCGCTCTCGGTTATAGAAGGAGAGAAGAAGGCGTGGGAAGGGGGGAGGGCCACTCGAAGGATCCTCGGCTCGCGTGCTCCCTCTGCAACTGCACCAGAGGAAGAGAGAGAGAGAGAGAGAGAGAGAGAGAGAGAGAGAGAGAGAGAGAGAGCCACGACGATGGCAATAAAAAGACGGTTGGACTTTAAGAGAGAGAGAGAGAGAGAGAGGGTATTATACTTGCATGAGCGGATCCTCCCTCGGACCCTCTGGCTTCCATGGTAATTAAAGCGTGCGAGACTTTCTTACGACGATATGCGAAAAGACCCCTTTAGCTTTTCTTCTCCAAAGTCCTTCTCTTCTCTTTCGTCCTTTTATTTTCTTTTATTTCGAACCATACGAATCCGACAAACAAAGTCAGTCAAGTTCAGTTTAGGTTAAGTTATTACTTGTTTATTCTCGGGGGAAATGTGCGGTGATTTACTCAAGGGACTTTTAAAAAACAAAGAAAGATTTAAATTTTATAGTAAGTTTAATGCAGAAAAACAATAAATTGCGTTGCTTAGCTTTTCAGATACGTGTTTGTTTTAATTATGGTGAAGAAAGTTAGGCGTTGATTGACTAAATCGCGCAATGGTTAACATGTTATTGAAACAGAGCCTGTAAAGGTATAAAATCGTTATTATTACATTTGAATTAAGAACTGAGTTGGTGCATCGTATTATCAACGTTTACTTGAAGTGTATGCCTAAAGCACGTGACTCGATAAAACTACGCGAAATGTGAGAAGAATACAAATATAAGCGAAATTATCTTTTCAATGCGATTCATCTGCGAACTCTCATGCAAACCTCGCTCTTTCTAGATGTGAAAACAACGCGGAGTACTTGATGCAAAGCACGCTATTTCTCAAATATTCAACGACCTAACAACGTTCCCGCACATTTTTCAAGAATAACCGGATGAAAGAGCAAGGTACAAAAAGGCACCGGAATCAACAGGTGAGAGAAAGCGAGAGATAACTGCTCGGGCGCGTTACACTTGCTGCCGGCTAATCGAAAGAGCAGAGCTCGCGGAACTACCTTCGAGTGTGTATACATCGCCAGCTCTCGGCAGCCATCCGAAAAGCCCTATAGTCCGCACCCTTGGCGCGATCAGCCGCTCAGATACGCCGCCCCAGCCCCCCCCTCTTTGCCGGACGTCCTCGCAAACCACCCCCCCCCCCCTCCCCCCCCCCCCCCCCCCCCCCCCCCCCCCCCCACCCAACTACGTACGTGTACGACTTGTTGATTTATCGCGGACGTGTTCGACGGCGAGTTCCCTACTTACGGGAAAGCCCGTGTAACATCCGGTAAACTTGAGGCGTTTTCAGCTCCTGCCAAGTCTTGTTTTATTTTAGGATGCGCCGGATTATTGCTGTTTTTCTATTTCTCGTGTTTCGTTTGTCGATCTACACAAAACGCGTGCGTCTAGCAGAATAAAGTTCGTTTTAATTATTTTCGTAGGCTAATAAAAATTCGCCATTATGAGCAGGCAATAATTATCCAGGCTTCAGGCCGATTTGTCATTCGCGGAACATGTAACACGTGAGCTTGTCAAACGGACAAGCAAATCTAATTGCAAGCGCAGCCGCGTTTATTAGCGAGTAATTTACAAGAGAACGCGGCCGTGTTTACTCCAAGAAGTTGGCACGTAGACAGTCAGACGAAAAGTCATAAGGCGTTCGTTTCGTCTAAACTGGCTCACTCGCATCTAATGAAAAATGCAATGGACTCTAGCGCGGAAGAAGTCGGCTAAAGGAATATATTGCTTCCAAAGAAAGTTATGAAATTTACACAGTATGGTATCGACGAGAGCGATCGCTGAGCTTAGAACAGCAAAGCCAATAGCAGCGAGCTCTTAAGGTAGTACTGTCGGTACGTAGTTGGTCAAATGAGAACTTTCAGTCATGCGAGCACCTTAATCGCTTCGGCTAACATTGCGTCGTGTATAACTATATATTGCGACATAATCACACTTTGAACGTTTAATGGCTTATTACTACTCTCCAATGTACCTAATGAATATTCTGAGTTGAGCAAAATATTCGTTATGCTTTTGCCAATATCCCTACAAA